>JARBEP010262974.1:0-11145 GCA_030265255.1 Tritonia festiva
CCTTTTCGAATCACTCGAAGATCTTAAGTTACATCGTGCTGGTTTGTACGGAATTACGTGAGTTGAGAGATAAGGTGTAGCACGGAACTCTCAAACTGGTCGGGACTTGAATGCGTTCAAGATTTCAGTGATTTCCATGTGGGCATTTAGCAAGAATTAAGGATATAATCATATGCATAGGCATGCATTGATAAGATAAAGCCAGCACGTCATTTAATTACACATTATGCACGTGATGTACGTAACACAAACCCATCCAATCCTCAGACTGGTTTCTTCTAGGTGTCCCTGTTGGGTGTTCGAGATAACCGCGTTACTAATACAATGAAAACCAGAGGTTTATTCAGGGATCAGAGAACTGTTTGAGATTTCTGTGATTTCGAGATTTGCGTGCTGCAGTGTACTTGAAAGAAAGCAACAAGGGCAGATACAAAAAGAGGAAAAGGAAAAAGGGTAAATACATTGTATTATACTGAGGGAAGAAATGAGGCAGCAATTTTTTTTTACCATAGATCTCAACGCAAAAGTAGGAGAAAGAACAGAAGGAGAAAAGTGCTTAGGAACACATTCAAGAGGATGGCGACATGAAAAAGGTGATTCACTTGGGACTTTTTGTGAGAGTAATAACCAGTTTATAACAAATAGTGCTTTTAACAAAGGAGCATGGCACATTCCAACATAGGTCGCTCCTGTGTAGACAAGGATGGCAACATACAAAAAATCTACAACCAAACAGATTACATAATATGCAAACAACACCACAAACATTTAATCACTAACTCACAATGATATGGCAGGACATTAGTAACAACAGACCACAAGCTGGTTAAAACAGGTTTCCAAATTGATGCACACAACTTTTGGAAACAAATAAAAGCAAGCAGACCAAAACTGCAAAAAGACTATTGTGACCATCTAGAAGAACTGCTTCAACAAGTCGATCTGAATCAAAGTGCAAGTCAACAATGGGAGCAGATGAAACAATCTATAGAAAGCTGTCTCCAAAAGCACAGCTGACATACTATCGCTCTCCAAAAGTTAAGACAAACAATGGGAAGGAGAAATAAGAAACCTCTCAACAGTCCAAAAACTGAGAATACAGATACAAAACTGCAAAGATACAAAGAAAATCGGGATACTAAAGGATACTAAAGAAAGAACGAAACAAAACTCTACACCAAATCAAAAAGAAAGCGCTTAGAAATAGAGACTTGGACTTACTAGTAAAAAATATTTAACGTAGCAATGGGGGCGAGTTTAAGGCAGTGAAGGCTCTGAATAGAAAACGTTTTGAAAATCCTTAAGTGGAAAACAGCAATGGAAAATTAGTTACCATCTTGAATATATCCATCAAATCATAACAGACCTTGCTTTATAATCCAATTCCAATAGGACTTGATTCCATATAGAATCCACAGTGTCAGAGCCATGTTGTTTTTGTTAAATCCCTTTTTGCTGTGAGCAGGCTGCTCTTAACAGGGCAATGCCATCTTCATTTGGCAGCTGGTTCTTTTCACAATTGCGCTGCATCTGTGTATGGTAGTCAGAGCCATACAAATTCCAAAGTAAATAATACCCAAGTTGCCAGTATTTGACCCAGGACCTTCATCGCAAAAGAGCAAAAGCATTACTGCTAATCTAGGAGGATGCCCCTTACACATGTAGTGAACTGTGAAAGTGAAAAGCCTAAAATTACGATCCCAATCTCACCTCATGCCACACTCCTCACACTGCCAAGACTTGTTGCTCAAATGAATATTTTCATGTTCCAGCATTTCTTCGTGCATGCTGAATCTCTTTTTACAGTAACGACACTTGTGAGGTTTTAGATGACTGTGAAGCTTCATGTGACTTTTAAGAGTACTAGCCTGGCGAAAGGCTTTCTGGCAGATAGGGCATATTTTGGGCCGTTCTCCAGTATGAATTCGTAGATGCTGATTTAAGGACGCTGAAAGAGAGAGAGAGATTATTGGTCAGAAGAGATTTAATCAATCGATATGGCAATGTTAATTGAGGTCTTTTATGTTTTGTTTTGTTATCCAAACCAGATAATACCACAAAGAAGTGTTGCGGCCAGCTCCATGTCCAGGATTGCTGAACACAGAGCTGGAAAAAACTCTGGATCAGGTAGATAAGGCAAGCAAGTGATCAGCCCACTGTAGCCAAACCTTGAATGGCACAATGGGCATAGGTGTTGCCCAAGTTTTGGCCATAACAATATTTTCTGTTGACTTGGTGGTATAAGGCATACAAGGCAAAATTTATGTCAAATACAAAATTGTTTGTTTGTTTGTTTGTTTGTTGATAAAATTGCAGACTTCATTACTACTATAATAACGGTGTTTTAACCCTATTACTGTCACTAGTATGATTCATTCTGTCACCCCTCTAACACGAAGAAATAACAGAAAAAGTGAGTTTTTGGTATGCAACTGGATTCTGCAGAATCTCACCTATCCAGATATGTATAGCTTATGGGGGTTTGATCAAAGTTATGTTGACATAAAACATGAAATTATTTTGTTTGTAATGAATTTGTGAAAAACGATGCATGCCGACAACAAGAATGTAAAGAATGGAAAAGTAATAAAAATCAAAGAAAACTTAAAATAAAGAACAATGTTTGTTTGTTAGTTGCTGTTTTAGGACTCTATCGACACAGAAAGGTCATTTCAGCGCCCGAAAGAACATTGTTTCAACATAACCTTCTTTAGTCTGTTTCACTGTCTATTGTCCTCACCAGGTCTATGTGAACGATGTTTGCGTAAATGCTGATGAGATCGGCACTAACAGTCTGACCACAATTAAATGCTGATATGATCGGCACTTAACAGTAATAGGGTTAAGATATAAGTCCTCATAGTAAATATACGCTATCAATAATTTTTAAAAATATATTCATTCCATTTCTAATATTTTCTCTTCCTCTTCCTCAATTTATCCCACTATGTGGAAATGCATGCTATGATTACAGTGACAATGAGAAAATGGCAGCCCCTTCCAAAAGCACCTCAGCTGCCCATTGAGACATTTTACAAATTTCTTTCTTATCCAATTCCCTTTTACTATTACAGTGTAGGGCCAGCGCAATGCGTCTGGATTTCTCTGGATCAAGATATCAAGCTAAGCAGGTGATCAACCCACTGTGACCTTTGTGTGGATAGGGTTCGATCAATTTACAAATTACGCATGATAAATTTCATAAGTAGGAATTCATAAGAGAATTCATATAAAAAATAACAACCACGAGTAATACATATAATAATTGAAATAATTGAGAGAAAAAACACACATTTGAGAGTAAAGGACTTGCGACAGATTTCACAGGTGTACGGCTTGTGTCCAGTGTGAACTCTAGCATGGATGAACAAAGTCTGTTTTTGCTTGAAGGTCTTCGAGCAGATGTCACATTGGAACAGGTGTTTGGGTTTGTGGCTTGCCCTGTCAATAACGTCAAATACAAGAAACATAAGCGGTCATTAGCAAATGAGTTTGAATAATCCATAGAAAGATATCATACGAACAATCATGAATATCAAAGCATGGAAAGTCGGACAGCAAGTTAAAGACAAGCAATTTACACCTTACCTATGCCTTCTCATTGCCCACATATGAGCAAAAAGCTCCCCACATATTGTGCATTTGTATGGCTTGTCCTTGGTGTGAAGTCGGATGTGACGAAGGAGGGCATTCTTGTAAGAGAAACTCCTGACACATTAAAAAAAAAACAGAAAACAAAAGAATTAGTCACAGAGCACTTATTTTGAAAATAAATAAACATCATAACAAGAGAGAAATAATCATTTAAGAATTTATATCTTGTGTTGATTATAGACCATGTTACAGCCGAACAGTGTGCCCAGCTCCATATAGGGAAATTCCACTCCAGCATCTGTTGACAATAATATAGCAATTTCTATGATACATTATATTTTTAATATTGCCGTCATCAATTTTGTTTTTACATTTCCAAATTACTTTATGATAAAATGCTGAAACAATTGCATGAAAATCAAAGTTGAAACCACCCTTTGCTTTTTCTTTGTAATATGCAACGGTCATATTACTCATTTATTTGTTACAAAAATGTTACCGGTAGCTTTAAGGATAGTCAATCTATCTCATCTTATCTGCCTAGTTTTCATGGGAAAAAAAAACAAAATGCAACAAAAACAAACTAAACCAACATTAAAACTATATTCAAAGGTGTTTAAAAATAATTACATTACATTACACTAGTGGGTATCAAAATGAGTTCTGAACTCATCCCAACAATGAAAGTATCTCAATTAGAAAGATGAAAATGCCCATTTCTGGAACCTGTCTCTGAAATTATCTGCCTGAGTACCTGTCACAGTAAGAACATTTGTGCTGCTTGAGACCAGAATGAGCCCTCAAATGCACTTTGAGACCAAGCTTTTTGGAGAACCTTCTGAAACAGATGGGGCATTCCCAAGGCATGCCATCAGGATGGACAACACGATGATGATTGGCAAGTTTAGACGATGTGTTGAAAATTTCAGAGCACAACTCACACTTAAGTTGAGCAGAGCCACGTGTTCTGAAGATGAAAAATCAAATCAGTCATTTCTAATTATAAAGAAAATCAAATCTTTCAAACATGTGATTTAACAATAAATTATTTTTTTTGCTAAATACTATAAAATCCAATGAATAATCATTATTCCATGCTTCGATACATTTATTTCCAACTCAGCGCAATGAAAGACTATTTATAGTTGTTGATTCTCTCAAATATTTCTTTATCTGACACCATATAGTATGTCATCATCTTCTTTGTGCTTGTTTCCTATTGATCTTTATATTTATTATCATTTGTGTACATTATGTTTCTCATGAAGCAGTCTCAAAAATGTTAACTGATTTTAGAAATAAAAATATGTAAAGGATCAGAAAGCAATAAAGGGGAAGTCATCTTCAATTTGAATGAGCATTTTGTGTTTGAGTCATCGTCACGATTCAAATTTGAACGTTCAAATGTCAGGCTGCTTTCAGGCCAATGATTTGTTCATGTCCTTATGACCTTTTGTTTTACCTTTCAATATCAGATTCAAACCAAAGCATGGAATGAAATTGAAATGAGAAGAGTAGCACTAAAAGCTATCCAGTATGTACTGTCATGTTACCGCAAAGGCCATACCAAAAAATACTCATCCTTTCCTCATACTTACCTTCTTTTACTATGCACTTGTTTGTGCTTATCCAAATCTTCCTGTGAAAAAAATTCCTTGCCACACCAGCATGTACAAACAGTAACAGCAACTGCCTGTGTTGCAGGATCGTCAACATCCAGAAAACTTGCCCCATGAGTGTCTCTGCAAGCAACAGATTTACCGTTAATGCCCATTTCATATGGCACCCACTTTTATCAGAGTTATCAAAATTGAGTCATTATATCGTTAGTAGTAACCACTCCCAAATTATGTACACCATCGAAGAGAAAATAATGTATGAATTGAGAGTATTCAGTATATAAATCTGAATATTTTATCAATAAAAGGGTAAACAGTGCTTTGCCTAGCAAACACAAACCAAACTACAAAAGCAAAAAAAAACAAATTGCTGTTATGACATTTATATAGTTCTTACCTGTATTCATTGAGAGGTACCATGGTTCCATTTTCATCCACAACATACGTGGCTGTAACAGGCTCTGTTATCTTCATTAAAAGAAAATATAGCAAGAGAAATGTGTTAATTGTTTATCTATTAACTCTCTCAATAAGACACATAATTTCATTTTAACTTTAATCATACAATAACAATGTCAGTTCACTTACAAATGTGATAAAAGTTTTGTGAAAGTTTGAAATTTCAGTGATAATTATCTAATGATAAATGATGATAAATTTTCTTGTCAATTTATTCTGTTTCTTTGTGTTTGGTATAAATACTATGCCACAGGATGATAATCAAATGATCTAAAAAATTACTATAATCATGCCTCATGTCACAAAATCTCATCGGTTTTGGGTTTTTTACAGTTGATGAGGGGTCTACCACTAAGGCAACAGCAAATACTGTTAGAGCAAAAACCTGAGCAATGCCTAAAAATGTGATCTTCAAAACTTGAACACAGTGGCTAATCAAGGCTGGACTGCACACAACACTGCTTGCAGAAACATCATGTACCCTCTTAGTAAACAATAATATAACAATCAGTTATAATTGGAATGAGAGAAAGTTCTGTGTGAACTATGGACAGCTGCACAAGAACAGGCAGCCAATCTCCAAGAGACCAAGCGCTTAGTATTTTATGAGTGGTTAAGCTGTAAATATCAAAACAAAAGTTACCTGATGGTCTGCTAATTCTCCTTCAGTTGGAATCTGGTTGTTGACATCCAAGATATCTACAACTTTGATTGAAGAAGAAGCCTGTGATTGGCTGTGGGCCTTGGACAGGTTGAGTAAGGCCTGGGCAGACTGTGTGGCTGATTGGTCATTGGACAAACGACCATCAGCTTCCAGAATGACAGTTTGGGAGAATGTCTTTGATTGAGAATCTGTCAACCCATCAGCCTCCACAATCTGCAAACACAAAAAATAAAGTTACGGTGTTACGGTAAATTCTATTTTCATTATAGGTGGACAACTGAAAAATGCTCATTCCATTGTTACTCTCATAGGTGGTATTTCAAAATAATATCAAAATTCATCTTTTATATCACTCTCTGATCCTGTGCAAAAATATTTTTCGAAAGCCTATGTGAAAATAAAAGCCAAATGAAATAATTTTTGTTGACATCTTTAAATCCTTTGAAATTTGTCCCAATTAAAAAAAATATCCCCTCTGTTACAAGATTTTGTGGTAATCTTCAATCACTGTCACTGATTCATTGAGTTTTTCAACCATGTACTGGTTGGATTACCATCACCCTGAGAATGTCGTGGGTTGTAATTTCTACATTCAATCAGCTAAGATTGGCACAACAAAAAATAAAAATGGCTATCAACAACCATTATCAGGTGCACCCCCCTCCCCGACCCACCCAAAAAAAACACCACCAACAACAACAATAACAAATAACAACATAACAATAGCACCTTAACTCACACCCTACAAGTCACGCGCCGTCTTGCTATTATTGCTAGGGAGCTACATATTGTTTACTGTACTTGCCTGGAGCTTATTTTTTACATGACAAACACAATTCCCTACTTGACAGGTGTACCTCCTGGCCACATATTTGTTACAAACAATTTCTCTATCTCTCTCTCTCTATCTCTTGATGGTGACGAATCACAATCACGCACCGCAGCAATAAATGAACATGAATAGCATTATTATTATTGCTGTACGTCTCTCTTTACCACACCCTTTACATGTAATATTTTTCACACTGAACAGATCTGGTTGCACCGTTCCACTCCATCCCGCCTTCACTTTATCCTTTTTCACACTTGTATGTTGAGACTTGACACCTCTTGACCGTATTTTAGCTCCCCTCACTGTCTATCCCAACTTTCATAATTTCACAACATAGCACTTTCATACATCCCCTCCCCTCCCACCACCACCACTACTTACCCCACCACATGTCGCTAAGAAAGAGACTCTACAATAGTGACACTAACTTTCTAACCAATGCCCCATCCTTGTGATCCCTGCTTTATAGTTTGTTTGTTTCATGCCTTTGCCATATCTAACATGACACCCAACATCCAAACCAGATGTCCGACAATCTCAGAACCACATGGCCATGCGAATTCCCTTTGAATCAAGACTATCAGAGAGATTGTAAATTTTCCCTTGTCATGTCAACGTTAGACATTCAACAAAGACCTCCACAAGGGTGGGGTTTGTAGATTGAAAGTTAAAATCGTTCATTTCATTGGCTGATAGGTCAAAACTCCTTTAGGTAACAGACATCAATTTGGCAACTCCAAAGTCGAATCAGAGCAACCAGACAAAAGTCGATATGATATAAGTATATAAGCCCATTGAATGGAATTTTCTGTCCTTCCATGACCCATAATGTTGTGCGTTGCAAAAAAAAAAATCCTTTCGCTGTGAATGATCGGGGGTGTGGAAATTGGAATTTTCCGTCTATCGCAGGACACAGAGGTTAAAAATACATCCCTTTAATTACCTGAATACCCTCTTGGACAAGAATGTTACTGATGTCCAAAACTTGAGCTTCTTCTGAATCTG
This sequence comes from Tritonia festiva, assembly GCA_030265255.1. Lineage (NCBI taxonomy): Eukaryota > Metazoa > Mollusca > Gastropoda > Nudibranchia > Tritoniidae > Tritonia > Tritonia festiva. The sequence goes on from JARBEP010262974.1 coordinate 8,174, forward strand.
GAACATTGAGATAGTAAACTTGCACATCTTCACCCTGATCAGTTGTAGCAGTTTTAACTTCAATGCAGGTAGTTTGCTTGCTAACTCCTTCCTCTTCCCCTTCCATTTTATGTCTATCTCCGGAAAGAAAAATTCTTGTTCAAAATCTGAAATTGTAAAGAAAGGAAATTCTAACAATGAGAATTAAACAGCTACAAAATTAATTATTTCTTTTTAAAACATGACAATCAATGAAAAGACTTGAATAGGGGATATTACGAAGACGAAGGTCACAAGACAATGAAAAAATAAAAGTGATAATTTTAGTCTACCTTCACAGAGCTCATCTTGCTTTAATACCAAGAAAATATCATTCTAGATAAAGAGTCTTAGTCACTGGTTGTAATAGAATCCGGCAGCCTAACGAGTATCACACCCCTTAGTCTTAGACTTAAAAATTAGTCTCCATATTTATCAAAATTAGGATGTGGTTCACACCTCTCTCTGCATGTTATGAGCCTGAAACCAAAACCACTTCTCATCAATTTATCTTATATCATCAAAAAGGGCCCTATCTAAGATGGAACTCTCATTGTTCTTGCCTTGATTCCAAATTATTTATATAAAAGATGGTTTCAAGAATTCAAAAAATTAGAATAAAAGAGTTTTTTATTGTTCTTTCCTACAAAAAATGGGAAATCATCTTTTGGTTTGGAAATGCAACGAATTGCAAGGACAGGACAGGCCTCATTTTGTCTGCTTTTTGGAAATATTTTGATACGATCACCATGAATCGTTTCAAATTGTTTATTGTTGATATTCGCTTGAAATAAGTGAACATGTCTTGTTGTAGACTTGCAAGTAATATTACTCATTCGAACTGCTAAAACTGCATGGGATCGGACATTGCGATAGAAGCTAACTAACTCTAGACGCATAGAAGATATCAAAAGTTTACTTTTATTGGGCAGAATGGCATAAAATTTACTTACTTTTTTCAATTAATCTTTTATTAACCACGCATAAGTCGTTTAAATCTATATTTTTTCATCATTTCCCTATAGAGAAACCGCCATGTTGAACTGTTGAACACAATGAATTTAATATGGCGGGTGGCGGATCTAGAATACGGCGATACAGATTATCAACTTGTTGAAATGCGGATTGAAAGATTGTATTAAAGGAAAGGTTTCAAAATGATGTATCGCATGCGAATCATATGGCAGCAGCTCTTTTTGAGGGGTTAAAAAAAAAAGATATAATAAATAAATAATATAAAAGTAATAAAAGGGAAAAGTTTCTTTGGGTTTTTTGTAACTGCCATTTACTCATAGTCGATTACTAAAACAACCCAATGCCCAATACTGTTGATCAATTCCAACTTCCCTGACGATAAGTGCGTGAACTCCGAAGGGAAATAACTCAATTTATTATGAGCACGCGACGCGACATAAAAGGAACGCGCGTGTTTTTGTTTTTTTACTCTGGACCCGTTCCCCGTAATAACACTATTTCGGAGTTAAATGATATTCAAGGTATCATAATTGTGTGTGTGTGTGTGTGTGTGTGTGTGTGTGTGTGTGTGTGTGTGTGTGTGTGTGTGTGATCGCGTGAGCGTATTATATTATTGTTATTACTAATACTAGCTTTAGATCCCACAAATTTGCTGTGTAAACTGTATGAAAAATTGACAGATAACAAACATTTTCCGTCTAAATTTATTCGCCGCTGTTTCTGTTCCTGCAGCATGGACGCCAGCGTATTTTGGAGTATCAAGGACATAATGTAGACCCGTAATCAATCGTTAATCACTTTTAGTAAACTCATATTGAAAAATGTAATACAAAAACTTAATACGGAGCCGACAGCCTTTGATGTGACTTTTAGGTGTTGAAAAGGGCGTAAACCCTTAGAACAGAGAAACGACACATCCACATAGCAGGTTCCTACTTTTGACTGACGGGTTTCGGGTTTTTTTTATGTTTGGACTCCTAAACAGTACACGGTACTTATTTTATACAATGATTATATTGATACTATCAGTTCGACGACACCGAGTCAAATAAGTGCGATTTTAATGTATTTTCAAGGTGTGCATGCCGCTGACGCAAACACCCCATATAAAACAAACACCCTCAATCACCTATAGTTGCTTTGGTACCATTACTGTTAATTTTTTTTTTTTTCTTTTTCTTAGGGGAAGAAACATTATATCAAGACGTTTAACGCCCTTTTCAACGCTTTTTTTCTTCTTTCTTATCCAATTTCCTTTTACCATTACAGTGTAGGGCCAGCACAATGAGTCGGATTTCTCTGGATCAAGATATTAAGCCGAGCAGGTGATCAACCCACTGTGACCTTTTGTGGTAGGAATATTAATTTTGCCCGGGCAGCGGCCTTGCGGCCTACTCTTATCGATTTTAACTGCCGGGGGTTCTTTAACGTGCGCAACGTGCACACGGGACCTCCGAGTTTATCGTCCGTCTCCGATAGGACTAGGTTCTTGATCTCACTTACGTGAATGGGATCAGGGGAGTGGCCAAAATGTTTTCACCAAGTTTCACGGAGAAAAATACCCGACGCTGCCGGGAATCGAACAATGTACCTTTCGCTTCAGAGGCAAGAACCGCACCTCTGCGCCATATTGTTTTAAATAGGGAGTATGCGCTTATCAGTAGTTTCATATAACTACCTTTCAAAGTGAAAGATATAGGCGTGCTATCAAACATCCTTTAGGCAACACCTCTTGGGGGCAGAGCCAACGCCGCATTATATAAGGCGACGTCGGAAAAGTCGATTTTCATCTAAGTCGATGTGTTTATTACTGTTCCCTATTGGGTATTTTTCTTGTTCTCACCTACGTGAATGGGATCAGGGGAGTGGCATATAGGTTTTCACCGATTTTCACGGAGAAAAATAACCGACGCTGCCGGGACTCGAACCATGTCCCTTTCGCTTCTGAGGCAAGAACCGTCCCTCTGCGCCATTGGGGG
>JARBEP010265195.1:0-11119 GCA_030265255.1 Tritonia festiva
GACAGGAAGGAGTGGAGGACCTTTGTTGCTGCCCTAAACACCACTGGGTGTAATGGGATTAAGTAAGTAAGTAAACAGAAAGAAAGAAGGCCAACAACTGCATTATACAATTTGTATAATTCTTTTTCTCTTAATGATTTTGTCATCAGAATGTGCATCTCGTCGCTAAATGGCTATCCCGCTTGGAGAAAAAGATTGAAGAATTTTCTTCTGAAAGCCATGAGAATTATCGTCTGTTTATCAGTGCAGAGCCATCAGGAACCCCTGAGAGCCATATCATTCCACAGGGTATTCTTGAGTCTGCTATCAAAATCACCAACGAGCCTCCCACTGGCATGTACGCTAACCTCCACAAAGCTTTGGACAATTTCAACCAGGTAATAATTCTTGAACTTACTTAGGTATCAATTTTTGTGATTTTTTTTGTTTTTCAAATTCATTTTGATAGAAATATTTAGATCACCCTAGTATTCTAAAAAGTATTATTAGCCATGGACCTGAACAAGCTTTACAAATGCACATATTGTCATTTAGATTTTTCTATAAAAGTTGTTTAAAAGAAGAAGACCAAAAGAATAGCTGTTATGTGTTTTGAACGATCAAAATATAATTAATTCTAGCTGATTATAAATATGATTTTGCAAATCACCCATAGATAAGATTTTTTATCACCATCTCTTTGCTTTATTGAAGTACAAAGAAGACTTGCTCATCTATGCAGTTTTTTTATCTCTCATTTTCCCACTCTTCCAGGATACATTAGAGATGTGTGCTAGAGAGACTGAATTCAAGTCAATCCTCTTTGCGCTGTGCTACTTCCATGCAGTAGTATGTGAACGCAGAAAGTTCGGACCTCAGGGTTGGAACAGAGTATATCCCTACAACACTGGAGACTTGACCATTAGTGTCAATGTCCTCTACAACTACTTGGAAGCCAATGCCAAGGTAAGGAAAATCAATAGAACATGGGAACATATGTTGTATGATTTGGGCCTTTTACACCTCTGTGCTCTTGACTGGATGCCTTGACTGCTTCACCAATTTTTGTTGTTAGTTTTTCAAACGTTTTCTGTTTTATGTTATTGATCATAAGACGGCATTGTCTTCATTGAAGTTTGGGAGTTCCATTGTAGAGGCAGGTGAAGTCTCTAAGAACATACGATACAATAAGTTTTAGAAAAGCAAGTGGTGAGTGGAAGTTAGAAGGTTGGAAGTACTTAGTTGCTTATACAAAGAGTAAGAGAAGAGAAAAGAACATTTTATCTTTTTCTTTTGAAATAAAGAAACCAGAGTTGTGGTCAATCTTTGGCGTTACCTTGAGATATGCTTTTGTAATGATTGATGTTTCACTTTCATTTTTTAAATTGTTTCTTTACTTACCACCTTACAGGTTCCATGGGAAGATCTGCGTTACCTGTTTGGAGAGATTATGTACGGTGGACATATCACAGATGACTGGGATAGAACATTGTGTAAGACTTACCTGGAGGTCTATATGCACGCAGATATGGTAGGTTATCAATTTACTTCCTGTATATTCGACATAACCTTACACCGAAAGGTACTAAAAGGTTATTGATAAAGAAAGATATTCGACATGATTATTTGCTCTATTTTGACCATAATCCATCTTCCAACTGATTTTTAATGGCTGTATCAAAATGGCTGTAATCCAGTCAGTAGAGATAATTACCAGTAATATCTCCTAATGATTTCTCATCTATGATATCTTTCATGCTATTGATGAATTATTGATGAAAATATGGAGTATTTTTAGTCATTGAGATTGTTTTCCATTCTATTCATTACATAGCTCGACGGTGAACTTCTCCTTGCTCCCAATTTCCCTGTACCACCAAACTCTGACTACAAGGGATACCACACCTACATTGATGAATGCCTTCCACCTGAGAGCCCCTACCTTTACGGCCTTCATCCAAATGCTGAAATTGAATTTTTGACTTCTACCTCTGAAAACTTGTTCCGTACTGTCTTTGAGATGCAGCCTCGTGAAGCTGGCAGTGGTGGTGGTGCTGGCGTGAGTCGAGAGGAAAAGGTATTTTGTTTTTATAGTGAACGCTCATCATTTTTTCTAACATTTCACTGTCATCATTAGAAAAACATTTTATTTCTCTATAATGTTGATCTTTTTTTTTCACAAGATGAAAATTTTTGACAAATTAAATTTCAAGATTCTATACTGTTGATAGCTTTGATTACAAAGACTGATATTTATGACTTAGTGTTTGCAAGTAGAGAAAATAGAAATATTATTTGAATGAAACAAATGTGTGATCTATAATCACTTTTAAAAAAATAGTATTGAATAATATAGCATGAAAAATAATGATGTGCCTGTGGATAAATGTCAGATAAAATGGAATGATAAAAAAAAACTTATTGTATTCCAGGTGAAATCCATTTTGGATGAAATTGTTGAGAAACTTCCTGATGACTTCAACATGACTGAAATCATGGGCAAAGTTGCAGTGGAGGAGAGAACGCCCTACGTGGTTGTGGCATTCCAGGAATGTGAGAGAATGAACAACCTAATGAGTGAGATCAGACGCTCTCTCAAGGAGCTTGATCTGGGGTTGAAGGTAAAGACAAGTTTTATATTGTCATCCAAGGTGTGCTATTGTTATTCTGTTTAACTTATTGCCGACACAGAAGTTCCTGAGCTCACAATAATAATGTTCAGCCTGTCGGACAATAGGATGCATTTGTGCTACACAACTTGAATGAGTTAAATCATCATAGAAAGTCTCTGGATATAAATGTGAAAGACATATTACATGCTAAACATATAGAGAAATATAGATCTCAGTTCTTTTTTTGAATAAACATTTGGTCAATGATTATACAGTTGCATCTTTCAGTAATCAACAAGATTTCAAACTGTAATTGTTAGATAGATAATTTTGCCATTAATGGTCGCTTGTTGTATTTACAAATAATTGATTTTCACAATTATGTCTAGATAGTGCAGCATCCAGAGCTGATAGAATGAGAAAGTGAATAGTCAATTGCTTACCTTACTTTAACACTTTGGCTGCCACGCCTTCCTTCCTGTAATTTACCGTTGGTTGCCACCCATTTTGTCAGGAAATGAGAAAAATCATCTATCAAAGAAAGAATAATCATTACATCACCAATATCTCTACTATTACTGGCTCATCATCCAAAACTGCTCCTAAGACTTTGGTTTTGCTGTCACTATCACTTATTTCAAAGCCAGACCATGAATTGATTAATTCTGAAGTAATATCCTCACCTTAGTTGATATCATCCCATTCCTATTTGTTGTTACTTATTTAATTCGATTCAAAATTGAGATATTTCATTAGATTTCATCATAAAAAATTCAACATGGGTGATAACCACAATAATTTGGAAGGTCATAGAATTTTATATTCACTGATTTATTAAGAATGTACATGGTCATTGGCAAACAATGGTAATGGCGGAAACAATGATTTAGTTGGCAACCAAAGGGTTCCATAAGTTTATTAAACTATAGAGCACAATGTGAATGGGATAATTTGCAGACTGAACTTTGTGAGATGTGCACTGAGTTGTGAAGAAATAAAATGAAATATATTATGAATTTCTTTCCCCAGGGAGAGCTGACTATCACATCTGATATGGAAGATCTCGGTAACTCCCTTTTCCTGGACAACGTACCTGCCACATGGAATGCAAAGGCTTATCCATCTCTCCACAACTTAGCAGCCTGGTATGCTGACCTCTTACAGAGAGTCAAGGAACTTGAAAGTTGGACCTCAGACTTCCAGCTGCCAGCTGCAGTATGGCTGGGTGGCTTTTTCAACCCTCAGAGTTTCCTTACTGCTATTATGCAGCAAATGGCCAGAAAGGTAAATCAAATTTTCTTTTATATGATTTTTGTCAATATCTTGACTGAAGATTTTACAACTAAATTTATCATTTGATTTATACTCTTTTAAGTGAGAAATTAGTTTTTTAGTTCATTTGTTAATAAGATGAAAAAAGATGTTAGATCATATAATACTAGAAAATAGTAAGATATCAGGTTTGGTGAAAGAAGATGATAAAGACTTTTAAAGAGGGCCTTTCGCGTTTCAGTGCTTCGCCTATGACGCTTCAGCTGCTTCTCTAATCTTTGCTGTTAATTCTTGACCATGTTTTCTGTCTTGCACAATTGATCATATGAAGGCAAGATCTTCTTTGGAGTGGAGTTTCAGTGTTTTGTTGTTGAGAAAGGCGAGGTCTCTGTTGATAACTATGTGTGTTGTTGTCACTGGTCTTCCTTTGAATCTGTCGCCAGATTTGGTGAAAAATGATGTCATAGCTTTATTGGCCGATATTTCTATGTCTCTTTGTAATATGTGTGCAAATAATCGCCATCTGCTTTCCAGTGTGTAGAGAGATAAGGGCCTTTCGTTGCATTTTTTGTATAACAATTTCTGATCTTTGTGGGATATCTTATGTTGAGAATTATTCAGCATTGTTTTCTGTGGACAACATTAAGATTCAGTTCTTCACTTTGTGTTAGAGCCCATGTCCCACAGGTGTATGTCAATACTGATTTTACAAGGGTCTTATAGAGCTTTAGCTTAGTTTTCTTCTCCCTTGTCCAAATGTTGGAAATTTTGTGTAGTGCGACCATGGAAAGTTGTTTTCTCCTTTCTATATCTTCTTTGTCTCCTGTTTGCGAGCCTACTTTTTTGGTTGTTTTCCAGTTGAGTGAAAAGAATGAAAAATAGTTTTGTTACGCCCACTTTAACATATTTTGATTTATATGGCTAGATTTTTCATTATTTTTTCATCATTAACTCTTTCTGCCAGAATGAATGGCCATTGGATCGTATGTGTCTGCAATGTGACGTGACCAAGAAAGCGAGGGAAGACATGGCTGGACCTCCAAGGGAGGGTGCATACGTACATGGACTGTACATGGAAGGTGCACGCTGGGATATGCAAACAGGCTTGATTGCTGAGGCTCGACTGAAGGAGCTGGCACCAGCCATGCCTGTCATCTTCATCAAAGCTATTCCTGTTGACCGCCAGGATTCGAGATCTGTGTATGAGTGCCCAGTGTACAAGACCAAGACCAGAGGTCCTACATTTGTCTGGACATTCAATCTCAAGTCCAAGGAAAAGGCCAGTAAGTGGATTTTGGGAGGTGTGGCCATGCTTCTACAAGTGTAAAAGGTGTCTGAGAGAAAATCTCAAAATAAGAATCATGATAAGAATTTGTTTATACTATACCAATTTAAAACCAGGTCATACAATGTTGTACTGCTATGCATGAATACCAACTATGCATTTAGATAACAATAGTTACACATGTTATTTTATACGGTTTTGATATAGGTATACAATTTAAATGTGGTTTTTCAATGTTAAGTTTCGTTATTTTTATTTTTTAGAATTTATTATTTTTTGTATTGCTGTGATAGTCTTGTTTTTACAGTTTACAATGTAGTATTTTAATTTCAATCATGATGCTGTGATTTTTTTTTTTACAAAACTTTACAAATATTACATTTTCTGAAACCATGTGTAAAATTACTATTCCTTAATTGTGATATGATGAGAATTGTCCCTATGATTTGAAGTCTAATATAATTTACACTATTTTTTTAACTACAAATATTTCCTTTGTTACCCTGACTTATTAACTCTTCACATTTGTATTTATACCTGTTTTATGTAGTATGTACCAATGCAAATAAAATTGTTTGTCAATTACATTTTTACAAAATATTGTTTTTGATTTAATGGTGATGTTAAAGGGGTCCCAGTGGCGCAGAGGTATGGTTCTCACCTCTGAAGCGAAAGGTACCAGGTTCGATTCCCGGCAGCGACACTGTCGGGTATTTTTCTCCTTGAAATTCGGTAAAATACATGCCACTCCCCTGGTCCTATTCAGGAAGGTGGGATCAAGAACCTAGTCCTATCGGAGACGGACAAACTCGGAGGTCCCATGTGCACGTTGGGCACGTTAAAGAACCCTTGGCAGTTTGTTTTTTTAATCGATAAGAGTAGGCCACAAGGCTGTTGTCCGGGCAAAATTAATTCCTACCACAAAGGTCACAGTGGGTGGATCATCACCTGCTTGGCTTAATATCTTGATCCACAGAAATCCAGCCTCATATAGTGCTGGCCCTACACTGTAATGGTAAAAGGGAACTGGATAAGAAAGAAAAGAAGAAAGATGATGTTAAACTAGAAGAGACAATGAATGGAAAAGAATAGTCAATGTGAACTATGCCTTGAAAAAGACTCAGAGGAAGACCAAGAAAGAAATGAGTGGATAATATCCAGAAAGACATGTGGAAGCTGCATGTAACTCCTTAGGATGTTCTTGATCTTGGAGAAGGAGTATCCAGGCAGCTGACTCCACCTAGTAAGAAAAAGTGAGGAAGAAATAGAGAGATACTAGACTGGCGAATACAAAAAGATCTACCATCCATAAAAACACAAATAGAAAGATAGCATCAGAGTGAGTGATGAAAGAATAGCCAAACTTAAGGGAGAAGACCAATGGGTAGGCCAAGATGAAAGTGGGAAGAGGAAACGTCAAAAGTCTTAAAAATAGAAATCTAACTATAACAAAGTGCCTTGACAGGGTAAGTTGGGGAAGAATTGTTTGTTTGATCAAATCCCATTAATACTGCAGAGCAGTGTTGGGGTCAACCCCATTATCAGTCATGAAAGGCACACAATATTCCCCATATAAATGCAGGCACTCAAGCATGGCTGAACACAGGGTTGGAAATGCTGTGGATCAAATAATTTTAGGCAAGCAGGTGATCAGCCCACTGTGTGGAAGGATTGTCCACGTGGCCAGTTTGATTACCCATAATGTGCTGCCAACATCTGTAGTCATTGAAGGGGCGAAGCAAGGTATTTGGGCTATTACTTCTACTAAACGAGTGCTTAGGAATTATTTGAGTGAATTCCCCTAATAACTAATCTAGTGACCCCATTCTTTGTTTACGACTTTTTTCAGCGCGAAAGATCAGATTTTTGACAACTTTTGTTTGCTTCCGCATTATGGAAGGCAATGACTCTTGTGTTTATCATTATGATGTTGACTCAGGGTTTAGCAATTGACAACGAAAGCGTTCATTCCTGGTCAAGTTATGACTGTAGGTCATTGTCAGACACATCTGACATGACTGTATCAGATATTCAAGCTTCAGAACCGGGCTTTTGTGGAACTGGAGAAGGTGGATATGGCGGGCAAGGTGTTGATAGTGATAACAGTGATAATGTTTGGAAGTGGATTATGCTTGATAATGATGAGTCATTTAGTGTTCCTGAACTGCCTCAGTTTGGAGAAAGACCTGGATCTAGAGTGTTAGTTGAAACAACTGGCTTCCACTTCCAGCCTATTGACTTTTGTAGACTTTATTTTCCCCCTGCTGCAGTAGAGTTGACAGTCAATGAAACTAATCATTACGGCAACAAAGTCGCTGACCAATTTGGTGGTTCCCCTCACTCGGTTTTTTTCTGGTCTATCTTTTTATCTTTTATTTCATGAAAATTGGATGATTAGAAGGATGGCAATGGAGATTTTACTGAGGCCTATCTATTTTGGGTTTGAACCCCCCATGTTCAAGATGGCTGCCATGGTCAAGTGACTTTATGGGAGAAAAAATATGCCGTTATGTACCTGGTCATATAAACAAATGGTGCTCCAAATTTCAAAGCTCTAGCTGTAGTCTTTCCCGAGATACTGTATGCCTTTTCAGAGACAATGTATGATTTTTTTTTCTCTAACCATCCACTTTTCATGAAAAACTGATAGTGGCATGGCACTGGGAACATAGAATTGTGAAAAGGAGCGTGGCACTTTAAGTATTAAAGAGCAAAAATGGTTTATTTAAAAGAGTGACACAGACATCCTCTATTAAAATGCTGATATTTTCACTTAAATAAAAATACAAGACTTCCTCATACTCCAAATTGTTTGTTCTAAATCATTACGTGCATGATTTGAAGCTTTGCAAAGGAATTTGAAACAATAACAAACCAAAATCAATTCCTTTTTGAATCGATTGTTTCAAGAAAAGGCTTATATGACTGCTTTACATGACAAGAACAAGAGGTCACATTCTTTACAATAAAATAGATCAAAAGAAGTTTTCAACACATGGTTTATTCTGGAGTGATGGTGATCTTTATTGAAAACTAAAGGGAAAAAAGAAAACACTTTAAATATCATTATCCCCATTGTTACAAAAAGAAAAGAAAAAAGAAACCAACAAAACACATCTTCACAATATATGGATTCTGTAAGGCCATAAACAAAAAGTGAATGAATTTCCTTGCCGTCTCTCTAGTAGTAGTAGCTACTTCTAATCTATTCACAAATTAATTATTGTCTGTAAAAATTCATAGCCTTTCAGACAAGCGACAATTTATAACGGCAAAAGGCAATCAAACCAGATACACTTTGCAACTTCTACAGTTGTTTGTTTGCAATCCAAACCACATTATACCCCTAAGGAGTGTTGCGGCCAGCTCCATGTCAGCATTGCTGAACACAAAGCTGGGATAAATCTGGATCAGGTAGACAAGGCAAGCAGGTGATCAGCCCACTGTGCCCTGAACCTTGAATGGCACAATAAGCCACACATTTTTAATTGTTGCCCAAGTTTTGGCCATAACAATATTTACTGAACTGTTGCCTTGGTGGTAAACCTCTCAGCTACACTCTAGCACGATATAATGAAATTTCAGGGACAGCATAATTTATTTCGCTATATACTGTTTCACACGGGGTAAACATATATAAACATTATATATTATTATTATTATTATTATTATATCAATGATAATATTTTTAAAAATCTGTACCCAAAATTCCTTTCGATATAACAATAGTTTCATTATATGGGTGTTTGCTATATCTGTGTATAATAAAACTGAGCAGATTTTGTCACATACAATAGTTGTACCTTTCAGTATTTAAAATCATAAGTTCATCTCTTAAGTTCTGACCACACCAAACAGTGTCTTTATGAGCATATAACTTTACAATTGTCTGATGGAAATCAATGATACTCTTGTAGATTTGGAATGTCATCGACATGTGTAAGTGACAAATGACAGTGTATCAAGAGTGGACACAGTCAAAATCCGATAACTGATTAAAGTAGTCTACCTTAATCATTTAACTATAGAAGCTTTACCTTCATTTAAATTTCTCTCTTCCTCAACACTAGAATTTCTAGTCTAGGACATATGCAGGAGTTACAGACAGCTCCTGCATATGTCCTAACAGATATTATCCATCCATTACTTTCTAGGTCTTCCTCTCAGTCTTTTCCCCAGGACTATTCTTTTCACCTTCCCTGTCATCATCTTCCTGTGTATGCATCCACTTCTATAAATATATAAAAATATCTGAGCAAAGAAATCTAAAACGGCAGAACAATGTGAAGCATCCTTTTCCTTTCGGCTTAACATGAAGCAAAGATAGGAGACCCACTACTCGTAGTCTCATGTCATTTTCTCCTTTTTTCCCTTGGCATGGAGTTAAAATAAATTCCCAAACCATTCATTACAAATTCACTTATTTCTATAGAATTTTACATTTTTGGATCATAAAGCTGCTATAAAAATTGTAAAATATTAGCAAAATCTAAAACTTCCATTAATTCATAAGACAGTATGTAAATAGGTTTATTGCTTTTCCAGACATTGTAAATATGTGTGGTCATCAACTATGAAGCGAACTATATAAATACATGAACAGAGAAATACCTACATTTCTAAAAACTCAAAAGTCTTTCCCCTAACTTGGGTCACAGTACATGAAATGAAAATAGGCTACTGGTTCTTTTAATCAATTGTATTTCATAATCAAAACATGATAGTTAGCAATCAGTGAACAAAGAATCACTCCACCATAGAAATAGATTTACGTCATGTAACTAACTTTAACAGAGACAAGATATTAAACTCTGAGTATGTGCGTGTCTAGTCTAGATGACAACATGAAAAGTAATGTGGAAAACTTGGTGATCTCCATAACAAAGTTGGATACTGAAAGTGAGATTAGAGTTTCATAACCGAATGAAAACAAAGACAATTGTTTCTGATTAGCTTTACATCCAAAATATTATAAGGCAAGAACATTTCAAAATTAAAGAAAACATTCTAAAGGGTTTACTTACTATAATACAATAGTAACACTACCTGATTAGAATCTTAATTTGTAACTATACAACTTTCTAAAAAGAATGTTAATGTTCGTCATTCGATGAACAGACCTGACAATGGAATCATGATAGGAATGAAAAATTTCTAGCGTTTGAAATTTTACGCCCTTTTAAAAACATAAAGGTCTGTCAAATAATTATTCAAAGGCAGTTCAACAGAACTTGAGAAGATAATTTGTTTGTTTGTTTGTTGCTGTTTTAGGGCTCTATCGACACAGAAAGGTCATTTCAGCGCCCGCCATACAGCTTCAAACAAATCAAGGTTGAGGAAGATTACACATGAATCTCCAAGACAGAGCCTGATAGGAATGAATAAATCAAATATTAATCGAACTATATAAAGCCTCTCCCCACTAGAGTTGAAAAGTAAATAATTAGCATTGCCCTTGCCCCAAGGCTTGTTTTAGCATGGCCTTTATTATTCAACACTAAAATATCCAACTACATATCCACCAATTTGACAACCAACATTGTAAGAACCAAAGCAAAATGAACATTGGGTGTACTAATAGTAATAGTAATAGATAACTGTGAATAATAAAATGTACAATAGCTGCTCTTGGTGTGTTGTGGCAAAGCATAGTATATGTACACAATTAAGATCTCAAAGGCTCTAATATTCATATGTGTTTCTCTGTGTAAGCTGAACTGTTTTCTGCTTTAAACTATGAACATAGATAAGTAGTTTGGAGCTGTCAAACTAATAGGGCTGATGCTCCATTTAATTTCCTTTTGTGAAGCTGACAAGTGATAAATGTTTCTTTCTGGATCACGTGTAGGACTGTTGCAGTAACTATCCCAATTTCTAGATAATTAGTTGTTTGTTTTTGTTGTTTGTTGCTGTTTTAGGGCTCTATCGACACAGAAAGGTCATTTCAGCGCCCGCCATACGGCTTCAAACA
>JARBEP010266306.1:5951-18334 GCA_030265255.1 Tritonia festiva
TTTTTTGTCATCCTTTAGATCAGTATCTGATGATTTTTTGTCATCCTTTAGATCAGTATCTGATGATTTTTTGTCATCCTTTAGATCAGTATCTGATGATTTTGTCTCATCTTCAATTTTCTTTTTATCTTCAATTTCAACACGAGTTTCCGGCTGCTTCTGGGAGTTCTTTTTAAAATTACTCACAGTACCTTTCTTAGCTGTCTCTCTTTTAGGTTTGACCCTGTTTGTCTTATTCGATGGTTCTTCAGTAATTGAAGGTTTTACTGGATTTTGCTTGTTTATCAAAGAATCCACAGATGTGGGGATATTCTCAACCCCAAAAATGGCATTGATACTTGGTTTGAAAGTGGGATTAATTGGTTTTGGAGACGAGATCGTTGAGGCAATGGAGACAGGTTGATCTATTTCAGCATGGGCAATAGATTGAGACTGATCTTTTCCACCATCTACATAACCTTCAAGTTCTAGAGGCATCATCACTTTTCCCTTCAGTTTTGGTACAATGGGCTCCACAGCAATATCAAGCTTTTGACATAAGATGCTTGCCACAGATGGTTTAGACACAACCTTGGGTGGCTCCGCTTTTCTCTTATAACTCTTGGTTCTAATCCTTAAAGGCAGAGTGAATTTTGAGGGTGAGACATTACTGGTTCCCTTATTGTCGTTCTGTGGCCTCTGTGTGGGGTCTTTCTTTGATTGAAAACAATCCTCTTTTGACATGAGGAATTCGTTTTCTCTGGTAAAGTCTCTTAGATTTCTACCATTTGCAGGAAGTGGAGGTGAAGAGAAAGGCAACTTTGGATGTATGGACTTGGAAATTGAAATCTCAGGAACACATTCTTCAGTGCCAACATCAATGTCTGATTCAGTACCAACATCTATATCACTACAAGGAGTGGATCTCATGGATTCTGTGTCGGTAACTTTTGAGTTTGACAATGGTTCAGAAATTAGAGAACTTTTACTAAGAGACACACCAATTTCCTTTGGAGTGTGATTCTCTTTCAAATCATCTATAAGCACCAGCTCTTCCTCTTCACTCTGAACTTCACATGGTTCGGAGTCATGAACAGCTTTAACGTTAACTACATTTTTTGAAAGCAAATTTATTTCTTTTGAATTTGAATCTTGCTTTGCTAAAGGTACAGAAGTGATGAAGGGAAATTTTGAGACATCACTTTCAGCAGACCCTGACGGTGACTGAGTTTGAAGTCTAGGCACAGTAGAAGTGATTGGGACTGGGTTCACGCTGTTGTTGGATGTATTCTCAGACAGAGAACAAATGGAAGAGCTCACTGAAGGACAAAGTGTTGATGGTGAATTAACAATAGAAGACAGGTCAGACATTGGTGAAGTGAAACTTTTATCTTGAGCAATTGATGTGGTATTACAGGTTATGCTTTGAGAAGTGGTAGTATCAGCAAATGCAGATCTCACAGGATCCATAACCACAGAAGTTATGTCAGTTTTGGATGCTATTGATATGTCATTGGAGCCATTACAATTGTTTGGAATTGGCTGTTCAGTCATAATAGTTCTTTTTCTTGTAAATTTTTTCTTTCTCAATTTGACCTTTGGTTGCTTCACAGGTAAAACTGAGGAAACAGCAGAATTTTCTTTCAATCTCTGCTTAAGAGACTCCACTAGAGATGTGATCTTAGTTTTGATCGGATTTGGGGCCACATTTTCACTATTAAGTTGAGATGACTCTGGAACATCACTAGTGAAAGACATTGTCGAGGAAGAAGTTAACTCAGAATCTAAATATGTATCACTTTCATCTTCCAGCTCATCTGATGTGTCAATACAGCTTGAAGGAGTAATCTCACTGGATTCTGAGACTGATGATGAATGGACAGAAGAGTCTGAGATGGCTGATAATGAATCTTCATCATCATCATTTTCAAACAGAGCTGTATTTGAACTTTCTTCCGTATTGCTCTCTTCACCAAGACCTTGATCAGTACTTGAAGACATAATTTCATTGGGTTTCCTGCTGGAGATAGTTTGATCTGTGGGAATATTATCTAAGTTGTTTTCAGCACTCTTCTCAACCTGTGGTGTTAGTGTTACAACATTTGCCTGACTGTTTCTTTCCAAAGAGTCAAAGTAGTCATCAATTGGCTCAGGCTTTATGTCAACATTTGACTTTGACAAAGACTCTTCCTCTGACTTCCTAGATTCTTTAGACTTCTCTACAAGGGGTGATTTACTCTGCTCGTATTCATGATCTATTATTTCATTTTTGATCAAAACGTTTAGAGAATTGGAGCATGAGCTTTTAGAAGATTCAGGTTTTAATTTGACTGCAAGCTCTTTTTCATTATTGGTATTATGACCAAGCTCTTCAAGACATGGAGTCATACTAACAGGTGGAAGAGTCCTTTGCAGGCTACCTGAGACAAAGAGCTCTTTCAGTTGGTCTGTATAGCTGGCTTCCGAAACAAGTGATGATTGGGCCAGTGAAACTTCTGGGGAGAATAGGCTGGATGAGTTTTTCAAACTTGGTCTCAGTGGAGAGGTGGAGATTTTTTTACGTAGAATATTTGGTCTAAAGGAGGACTTAACATTGCAAGAAGATTTAACAACAGTTCTAATGCTATCACTAGCCATGGCTGGAGTAGAAGTATGTACTACAGGTTTAGTGTGAATCTGTTTTTCACACTGACCACTCACATTAAAAACATTCTTTCTTGTATTGTCACATTTGTCAACACCATGTTCACCCTCTGCCCTGTTTGAATTCAAACAAATGCCACCAGCTCCTGTTTTTGTTATAAATTTGTCAACCTTTGAGTGATTTTCTGCAATACAATCATCTCTTTTGATGTCACCTTGACCCTTGGAATTATCCAACATATCTGGTTCCACTATCCCGTTCTCTTCAGGTAAAACAGGAATATCATGACAGCTTCCAAAGTCAATAGTAATATTGTTGTCAGTGTCTGCTGTGTCAATTTCAATTGAGACTTTCTTATCAAGCTTCCATTCCTCGGGTAGAGGTACAATCTTTTTTGTTGGTTCTCTGGAAAATCCCTCTAGTATATAACTACACTTTTTGTAAGACTTCTCATTCAGTTCACTCATGTGTGCCAAATTTTCCTTTCTCAAAAAAGTAGCCTTTTTACTCTCTCTTGAATAATACAGCAAGTGCCTAGCACAGGTCTTGTCTTCTTTCTCAATTTCAACCACAGATTTTTTAATGTATTCCATATCTTCAACATCAAATTGGACACGACTTCCACCTAAATTAAAGAAAGGAGCAAGAAAACTGCGACCGGATTGTGGATTTGAAAATACATTGAATTTCACAAAGACTTTATGCCCTGCCATTATATTAGGTGTATCAATAGTTTTCTTTATCAGAATGCTGTTGTCTTGCTGAAATTTAGGATAGCTGTTAATATCATTATCAAATTTTGGTTCCTTTCTTGGAATATCACAGTTGCTTTCATTTGAAGACTGTCTTTTTTTCTTGCCCTTAGCAACATTTTCAGATCCTGCAGGTTTACTCAAAACTATACCTAGGGACGCGAGACCGTTAATACTCTCCTCTGATGGTTTCTTCTTCTTTGATAAACTTGCTAGTTGTTGAACTGAAGGAGTACTGTCCACTTTTTCTTCTGGCAGCTTCTTTTTCTTCCCTTCATCTATCAAAAAGTGAGGTATGCTTTTATCCACGAATGAAATATTGCACCGAGTAGGCCGTAAGCTCCTGCTTAGATCCCCGACACCAAATTGTGCATTGTAAACCTGTTGCATGGCCTGCTCTTGAAATCTTTGAAACATTTCCTCTGCAGTCTCAGAGCGCTTACTGTCAGTTGAATGATCTTGGTTGATTTGTTTAGAAGAGTCAACAGAGACCACCTCTACATTCGTCCCTGGGGTATTTGATGATTGTCCACAGTTTTCAGAACCAGATACCTCCTCTTGACCATTACCTTTGACATCTCCAAGACGAATTTTTAGCTTCAAACCACTCACAGATACAGAAGATGATGAGGATGATAAAGATGTTGATGAGGAAGACAATGTCAAAGAACTTGATGAAAATGTTGTGGAAGGTAAAGATACCTTTGATATTTGAAGTGGACATGTTATAGGGATAAATGCTGATGCTGACTTGGTGGTTACAACTTTACTTGAACTGCTTGCCATAGTGGTAGGAGAAACTCTTTCTAGACGATTTGCCTTTGCTGTTGTATCCAGAGTATGATTTGGCAGAGAACAGGACGGTCCTGATAAATTTCCTTGGAATGACTGTTTGTTAGGTAAATGTTTGTTGACTGTATTGGCATGGTATGAAGATGCTGATGAAGAAGACGATTTGGTCAAAAATGGTGCTGAATGATCTGAGACTGAAACCGGAGCACTTATCACTGCTTGCTCCTGAAGACAAGAATTTATCACTGCAGCATCAGAATTTGAAGAGAGTACTGAACTTTTGACTAGGGGTTTAAAATTAAGTGATGACGCTGGGTTTAAAATTTTTATATGAGGTGAAATTGAAATAGTGTTTATTGGACATGTAAAACTAGCACAAGATGACAAATTTACTCGTATTACAGGAGGGTCTGTGTTATCAGTTCTATGGTCCTGATGTGATAACTCTTCTAAATTTGATATATTCAAAGATGTGCTGGACACTGGGACAAACTGGGCACTTGATGAGTTTGAGAGATCATTAACTTTAAATGCTTCAGGGGGAGACAGCAATTTCATAAGTGTTGATTTTTGTGGCTCTTTTTGAGTTGGAATGAATTCATTTGATACATGTACATACTCTTTCTTAATTTCTTTCAATGTCTCACATTGGGCTTTTACAGGTGAAATGTCCAATGGTGCAGAAAAAGTGTATAGATCAGAAGACCAATTGTCACCTACATCAACATTTACGGAGGAACTTGTTTGATTTGCATGCTTAGATGGTGGATCTTTTGGAATAGGTATGACAAGAGTTTCTGTGGGTTCATCAACAGCTGAAGAATCATTGTTCTGTTTTCCAGCCAGTGAAGTCACTTTTACTGAAACAGGAGCAGTGGGGCAACGAAGAAGTGGTGGTGGAGGAGGCAATAATGAAAGAGGTAGCGTTTGGGGTTGAGAGATTTTTGGTGAAATCTTCATGGGCTGTAAGATTGGGGAATTCTTTTGAGAAGACAATACTAACTGGGTAAGATTTGAAGATGATGAAAATGTTGATGAATTAAAATGAGAACGACTAGCTAGACACACTGAAGGTATTTTGTTTAAAGATGCAGATATTCCCCCTAAATTTGTTGCATTTTCATTTTGCACTGAATTCACTTTGAGATGAGTATTGACAAGGCCCAGCAAAACATCCCCCATGCCTGATGCAGGAAGAGGGTATCCAACATCTGTTGTTAAGGAGCAAACAGCAGAATGTGCACTTCCAGTGTGCTGTATCAATAGCCGAGTATTGGACGATAACTCTGCAGGTTTATGTGACTTAGTAGTAGGGTTATCTTCAGAGAAATCTATACACACTTTTTCAGGGTCAGATAAATCAACCTTGCTTGCTTTATTCAAAATGGATTTTAAAGTTGGTTGAAATGATGACACAAACTCACGAGTCAGGACAATATTTTGACCTTTACGTTCCTTCTTGTTGACTTTGGGTAATAGCTTTGGAACTAAGGGAATACCAGGGGCTTTAGTCAATGTAGGCATACAGGAGCTTGAAACAGTTGATTGAGGAAGCAATTTATAATAGGTTCCATTCGAACAAAACACTGGAGAAACCGTTTTCGATACACCTGGTTTATCTATTAACACATATCTATTGGAGAATAATGATTTTGCTACAGCAACTTGACTTTTCTTCCCCTCTGGCATCAGAACATAATTCTCACATATGTTCACTCTTTCAACACAAGAAGACTGGTTTGAATGCAAGGAATGCAACTGCTTTTGACCTGCTAACACATGATTTTTCAAACGATCCTTTAATTTAAGTGAAGGTTCTGGTGAGGTATTTTGCGAGGACATATCTGAACCATTATTCTCTTGACTTTGATGATTGTTAGATATCATGTGAGAAGAAGTACCCAGGCCTACATCCTCAGCACGTCTTTCACTCTGAATACTGTTTGTTGTGCAAGAAAATGTACCCTTATTTGCAAGGAATTCCTGATCAAAAGGTGCCAGTTTATGATTTAGGGATGAACCATGTTCAGGTATTTCTGAAACAAACTTCGAAGCAGTCCATCCATTACACATAATACAAGTGCAATCATCCCTAGGGGTAAAGTCAAACTTTTTAGTTTGATCAGTGCATTTCCCCTTATTATTTGAAGAAAAAATGGCAGCTTGTCCACAGTTTGATGTGCTCTGGGGGGACAACTTATTTGACTCTTTCTCTGAAACAACAGAGTGATCAATAAGAGATGACTTCAATTGCCTAATGATGTCGGGACAGGAGCGAATAAATTCTGGTAACTTGTTTGTTTCCTTTAATAGACCAGGATTTAATGGTGCCTCTTCTTTAAGCTCCTCAGATGGTCCAATACTTATTTCAGGTCCAACATCTTCAGTTGTGCACTCTAGATGTAGTATTTCAGGGGATGAATCACAAGAATCAATTTCAATTGTTTCTATCTCGGTTTTGCCAGTGGGAGTCACAGATAAATTATTACGTTTCCTTCCTATCGGATGAACTTGGTTCCTAGGTTCAGAAGAGCCAACTCCAGGATTGATATCAGATTTCAAGCTCTGGGAATTCTCAGGATTTCTCCCATTACATCCATCTAATTCATCATCATCCTGCCCACTGTCATCTAGAGCAATCACAAAGTGACCATCATCATCATCCTCATCTGTAAAGTCATCACAAAGAGAGCTGCCTGGGAAGGTTTCTCGAGGTTGACCTTTACCCACTTCCATGGTAGAGTGCAGGTTGAAGATAGCCTTTCAGCCTTGCATCTGGAATTTAAAAATATATTTCTTTTTAAGATACCAGTACCATTCTTTGCGCACTTAAATTAGGCTATTTTCATCACTAAAGTCTTTAGACAACCAAACAAAAAGGTGATCACACATACAATATACAGATAAAAAACAACTGACTTCACCCAGATGATCAGTGAAACATTGTATACTTGACTTCATTACTATCAAAGTCTTGCATTTCACTGTTGTAGTTGTATGATGCATTGTTTTCAAGGGTACAACAGGAAAAAACACCCATTAAGGATTATAACAAATCTTTAAAAATTGATGTTTAAAGCATATACACTCTTGGAAATAGAAATGAGAAGAATACAGAGTTACTGTGGTCAAAAATAAAGTTTATGATCTTTCAACTACCTAAGAAACGGTGAATTGTTTGTCTTTTTTCATTCCATTTATTCTAGTTCTAGATACCACCAACAAAACCAGTAAGTAGTGCAGATTGTGGTGGGATACACTCAAGATACCTGCCATAAATGCAGGCACCCAAACCACCATACATGAATCAATGAACACAGTTCGAAATGATTTGGATCAGAGAGTTTCAGACAAGTAGGTGATCATCCCACTGCGTCCATAACTCTTTACTGGCACCATGAGCAATACACTGAGCAGTATTAATCAAAGACAGGCCAATAAATAAACAAAGTACTGTAGCCCTTGTGGGCTTTGTAAAAACTTGACGCTTTTTCACAGAGCGCCACAGGAAAGCCTGGCCCCGGCTTCTCACTCGCCCGTCACTCTGCCCGTGTGCGCTTCGTCTCCTCACCGCCCCGGCAATTCCTGGGGCCGAGTCCCAAAAATTTGCTATCAAGAGAGCAGTAAGAAATCCTACTGAAACCAAGGCCGACATCACCCAGTTAAAACTGCTCCACCTAGCAAGCATGGACTCAGAGGGTCCTTCATGACAAAAAGCGAGGAGTTTGTCTCAAAGTAGCCAGATGCTACTGACAGTGACAAATAATGATTCTAGTTCTAGCTTTAATAGTTCTGGCAGTGCCTCCACTTGTCAGCATGTGAGACGCCTTGGTGGCCCTCTGGCTGAAACCATGCAAAACATTATAAAGGTCTTGGGGGAATGGGAGACACTTTCCAAAAATTTGTCATCCGCAAACTACACCACATTATGAGCTTCTGCACAACAAAGAATGTGCAGAATACACACGCCCAGAGTTTTCATCAGGAAACTCTGAAGACTACAATAAAGCATACAGTAAAACCTCGGAAAGTTGGTGATATCAAGAGAATGCCGTTATCACATCCGCACCATGGTAAACACAAACCATAACCACTGGGGGAATTGAGGGCTTGCCTCTGTCTAAGACACAAGAAGTAACCTGAGACAGTATCCATGTCAGCTACAATATCTTCCAGCAAAGAGCTTTAACAACAATTGGAAAAGTTCTGACCCTGAAATCCGGAAAAGACTACAGACATTACAAATTACACGGAAAAGACTACTTAGATATTACAAATACGGAAAAGACTACTTAGATATTACAAATACGGAAAAGACTACTTAGACATTGCAAATTACAAACTGATCTCTCTCACCAGCTGCATCTGCAAGCTGATGAAGAAGATGGTAAATTGAAGTATGATGTGATATTTGCGACACAGGCCCCTCTCCAACCATTAGTGCGGCTTTCGAAAGAACTGATCCACAATGGATATTGAGTGTGTTAGGGTTGGGGAAGCGAGTTAAGATTAATTTTCTTTTTTCGTGTACATCAACTAATGCATGTGAAACATTATTTTGTGATCTTAAATTAGATATAATGGTAACAGTTTTTCTACTAGATCTAGTAAAAGACAGGGAATCGAAGTCTATTCATTAGATAGTGAATCAGCTGATTAGGGTGTGTGTGTGTTTTCGTAGCTTTGGAGAGTCAAGTTGTGATCAGTGTTGTTACCCTCTGTAGAAAAGTTGCCAACAAAATTACATGAAACTTGCCATCCACATTCCTAATTGGATTACTTACAAGACTATTATTTCGACTTCCAAGGCAGTCTTCTTCTTGAAGTCAACATGATAGGAAAGTTAGTGTGTCAATATTTAATTGCAATTTGATCTACTTTTCTCTTGACCTAATTGGGGGGGGGAGATTCATGCCACAGGGGATGTCCGTATTAACACCAAAGTCGGGCTTGGCTAGTCAGAAAAGATAACCAGGTATTGATGAGCTGACCTTTTTTTTAAAACAAAAGCATAGCACTCAATTTACACCCGAATTAGTTAGTCTGGTAATAATTTGAATACGCATTCACGTTATTTCCCCCTCTTCTTGAACCTTTTTTTCTGTACCGAAACACTTCACTTCAAATCATCAAAGCTTCATCACTCAGAAAATATTTCTACCACTGAATTATCCACTAAAACCTCATCAAAATTTAACATTCAAAATATCCATCTTGCTAATTTTTTTTCTAGTTTGTTTTCATATAAAATATTTGTTATTTTCTTGTTTCTATTTATGTTACACACCATTGGATCCCCGTCGTGGTCATTTCATTGTTTATGCTCAAAAGTCAGCCTTCGAGAAAAACAGACTTAGACTTTCCCATGAATTCCTGTCTAAAAAGTAAAAAAGAGACTACCGATTCTCGTACTATTCTCTAAAACTGAGGTAAAGTAATGATGAACTTGCATGTAAACAAAGCTTATTGTACTTCCAGAAGAAATGTCTAATGGTGATTTAAAATCTCGACCCCTGTAAAAGAACGAAAAACACAGTTACTTGTGACCATCTTTCTGACAGACGATTGCCATTTTAAGAGTTAATGCAGTAACCACAATTAGAGAGGGTTAAAAGTGGGATGAATATGGTGGGTAACATATTGATAAGAAAATACCAATTTATTCATAACGTGATAATTTGTTACAATTCTAACTGGGTGCTTGAGTGCGCTTTCGACAATAACAAATCATTTCAGTTTCAGCACCTGTTGTATGATCATAGTTCATTGATCTGTTCAAAATTAACAACAAAGATGTGCTACTCGAACCAATGATCAGATCTAACAGCTTGGGAATTTCCTTACTTAAACTTTAAAAGTGGGGTCCCATTGGCGCAGAGGTACGGCTCTGAAGCAAAAGGTACATGGTTCGATTCCCAGCAGCGACACTGTTGGGTATTTTTCTCCTTGAAACTCGGTGAAAACCTATATATTCCACTCCCCTGATACCAGTCAGGTAGGTGAGATAAAAGAACCTAGTCCTATCGAAGACGGATGATAAACATAGAGGTCCTGTGAGCACGTTGCGCACGTTAAAGAACCCTTGGCAGGTGAAAATCGATAAGAGTAGGCTGCAATGCCGCTGTCCTGGCAAAATTTATTCCTACCACAAAGATCACAGTGGGTTGATCACCTGTTTGGCTTAATATCTGGATCCAGAGAAATCCAGCCTCATACTCATAGTGCTGGCCCTACACTGTAATGGTAAAAGTAAAAGGGAACTAAGAAAGAAAGAAGTTTAAAAGTTGTTTGTTAGATTTTTACACCCTTGGCAACACATTTTATAAGGGGTCATATATCAAAGGTGGGGCTTGATTTCAATAGAATCCACATGGTCAGAGTACTCAGAGACATGAAACTCAAGAAAGTTCTAAAGAAAAAATCCTGTCTCCTCCACCAGTATTTTAAACCCAGTACCTTCTGCTCACGAAGTGTTGCTACAAAGCCACGGGGCCTGTTAACTGCACTTGAAAAACTTTGCTTCATATCATAAGGCCTTATCATGTTGCCTTGGAAATCTTATATTTATTTTCAATCTTGGAACTATGAGTTATACTCTGAGACAACAAAAATATCAATTTGGGTCTAAGCTAAAATAGAGCAGCCAAAAGAAAAAACACCTCATTTTTCCAACATATTATTTTCAAAAACCGTTGAAAAACAAATTTATTCGAAATGATACAGACTTCATATAATCATTGTATTCTTTGCTGAAAACCCCAAAACGGTACCTTGGGATTGGTCATTTGGATTGTTCAAGACATTTCTATGGTTTTATTTTCATATTGTCCAATCGTGTTCCACTGACAATTATCCCTCACTTGGAAAACGTATTCATTGTATGGTTATTCTACTCACCTGAAACCACTGATATTGTTATTGAGCAAGTTTGTAAGAAAATAGAAAAAAAGTAGAAAATAAATCCATCCGATTCATGGCACGACCAACGAATAAATTTAAATCTCACGTCTCAAGTTACCTTGGTACCTAAAAAACGGTTATCTTCATGGCGTCAAGTGATAACTCGGGATGGATTTGAAGATTTTAATTAGTTCGCAGTTACTATTTCCGTTGTAAAACATGATTCAGGTGGCCAATATGGCGCTAGATAGTCCATGTATTGTCTTATGTCTCTCTTCGGATGTCTCGAAAATTTACAACGGAAGTGTGGCTTCCATCAACGTTTTCCTGCTTTGTTAGACATGCGCAAGCCGTGGACGTTGAGTTCTTCGCTTTTGTCAGACGGAGAAGATCATGAGAGTTAAAAATTGTTTTTCTTTTGTCATGCCAGGCTTAATGCTAGATTTGGTTTCATCATTCAAGTAGGATTCAATGCATATGGTTTAGGCCTATACTACTTTTTTTCCATTTGATGATGTTATTGCCACACAATTTCTTGTACTTGTGTGTTTGTCTTTCTTAGAAAGTGTCCATGGTCCAGTTCAGAATGGGCATGGGCCTCATGTTTTATATTGTTAGACTCTATCCAATCTATTTACTCGTGTGATTGGTGAATACCGTTCATTTCTATCACACCTTTATTTCAATGCCGCTAGAGTCTAGCTTGATATAGTTCATTGTCATTGTAAATTCCCATTTCATTTGCAACCAGTTTTTATCTTCTAGGCTAGAAGAAGTAGTGTTTCAGTCAGTTTCATCAGATGTCTTGGAATCCCAACTGTTCAATCTCCTAGATAGAACTGTTGCATGTCGTCTGTCTTCTTGGGCTTATTTTTCTGGTATTGTCACACATTCATTCTTTATTTATTTCTCTTTGAGAATTTCATAATGAAAAGATAGTTCTCACACCGGCTTATATTATCCCATTTACATTGTGATAAATCAAGAGGACTTGCACCAAAATGTCATTTGTGACAGGGGACAAAATATTCCAAGGATTTGTAGGAAAATGAAAGTAACCTGGGCCTGTTAAACATTTCTTACATCTTTTTTCATTACCACATGTGAAGTACAGTAGTTTCATGTTTTTATCTACGCTTGATGAAAATCCAATACCGTACAGTGTAACCTCTGGATAACGACATCGCCCGGGACTGGAAAATGATGTCGTTATTCAGAGGTTTTCTTGATGGCGGAAATATGTGTATTTTTCCTGTTGACAAAGGGTTTACCAGTTAAGCTTTCACTCTCCGATGTGTATTGTCATTGTTTTGATC
>JARBEP010267415.1:0-11105 GCA_030265255.1 Tritonia festiva
AGGGACTCAATAAAAGAGGATACACACTCATAATGCATATACAACAAAAATAAGTATCTCTATTGGTAACACATGACATGTGTTTTTTTCCATCAAACTTTTTATAATAAAAATTAAAGATAAGGAGACGTTTAAGAAATAAAATGTAATCAAACCTCTTTAGCAATTTTGTAGAAGTCTTTATCACGATCCAAAATTGCTTTGACAAATTTTTCCATTTCATTGGAATTCCAAGCATCAGTTTCTGAAAAGCCATCAATAAATACTTATTGCACCCTTCAATGTCAAAAAGCATATATATATATATCTACCATACATATATTAATAAATAATCCTATTATGACAATCAATACTTTTCAATTTGTTTATTTTGTTTATATTGAAAAAAAAAGAGTTAAGAAATACCAAAAAGAACAGAGCAAAATCTGTCAAATCAGAATAGTTCAAGTACAGTGTGAGTATTCCTAAAGATGTGCAACCTATGCAAACTTGTATCACTGCCACAATTGACTCGTGTTCAAAACATGATATTATGCGTAAATGTATGCAACGATCTCCGTTTCCAGTAAATATCCAAGGAAGCTGTTGTCTGTTTCCTATTTTGACATATAATATTAGCTTGGTGGTCGTCCTTTGATAAAGACTCTCACGTATAATCAACAAATCATTATATCAGAAGTCCACATCATGTTCTTGTTCATCTTTTGCCCCATGAACGGAAGAAACAGCTATCTCTCTCCATGCTGCTCAGTCAGTGGCCATTAATAGAAGTTCAGGCATTGACAGGGCAGTCCATTCTTTAATCCAGTTTTTCTTTTGGCGCCCTCGTCTTCTGCTTCCCTCCACCAGTGTCTTGAACTGACTGTTGTCTCGTGACATGGCCAAACTAATTCAGCTTCCTTACTATTACTGTGGCCAGTAATGGTTCTCAAGGACCGGCAAATCCATCGAGTTCAAATCTTACGTAATCGTTGGTGAGGTGCTCTGTGTACGAGGGAGTTAAGATTTTCCTAAAACATTTCATTAAAGAAGCTTGGATGCGTCACTCAGTTTTTACATAGAGTGTCCAGGGTACGCAGCTGTATGGAGAGCACTATTGCTTTATATTAGAGGACTTATATATAATACATATAAATGAACTATACCTTGGTACTTGTAACTGAGCATGGGGTGGCCCATAGGCAATGACGGAGGTTCTCCCATTAGCATTAACAAGGCTTCCTATAAATTTGGACAAGAAAAGATTTTATGGAATTTTTTTCAACTTAGCACTCAAATGCTTTCTTTCTTTCTCAATTCCTGTTATACCTTTCTGTGTCAGGTTTATCTATAATGAATAAACTTCCTACACTCCTCCCTATTTCCACATCTTTTCTTAGCATCAACTAAAGAAATTTCTCTTTTCTTCACAATATCAGAAACAAGCATTCAAATGCAATGTCTACTATGCATAGTGGTGAAGGACCTGCAAACAAGATTTGACTCCAAAAAACCGAACAGTTACAGATATGTTCAGGGATGTGTATTTCAGAATTTCTCATAGTGATAAATAATTTTTTTTAATGTAGAAACCCACAAAACTAAACATTTACATCCTTGCACATTCTATTAATTTAAAATCCTAGCTCTTACACTCAAATCTCCCTTGGCAAGATGCAACAGATGAAGGGCATACTCCACATTACATCCATTACCCTTGACGGCAGCACTACAGGAAAATTCCTGGTAGCTTTGTACTGTTGGCAATGGAAAGAACGAAAGAGAAAAAAAATTGATATAATAATAATGCATTAAAGATAACAATCACATCAGGTATCAATAAATGGGAGTTGTAATCCACATACCAGGGATGGGGACCAATCCCCCCACATTAGCAAGCTATACACATCGGGTACCTTTGAATCTATAACATAATATATACATTACATATAAACACATAAATATTTTATGCAGAAATCAGCTATTGAAAAAAACCCTGCAAATGTGGAAAAATCTGCAAAATCCCCATCCCCAGTGTATTTCAATATATGCTATGAAACCGTACACAAAAAGAACAGAGGCGTGATAATAAAAAAACCCAAACACTTTTGTAAATACAACAAAATAATGATTGCTTAACTAGTTTCAGGTGCACAATTTTTATAAAGAAATTATTGAAACCTAGACCAGACCAATGAAACCTGAGACCCAATCATTAACAAATCAACAAGTCTACACAGACCTATTTTGAGATTAAGAACACTAGAATAAGGAACAATCTAACGGACAGAGGATATGAAATATTTCTCACATTGAGTATCAGTGCTGTCTCCTTCTGAAGCAGGACACCACAATAAAGAAGCCTTGTCATTGGGAGGACAAAAGGCAGCCAAGGATTTATCTGAAATTTAAAAAAAATACAAATGCTAGTACATAGACTACTCATTAAAAAAAAAAAAAGAATAAGAAAACATGTAAGAGGAAAAATCAGATATCTATAATAATAATAACAGTATCCCACAATAACAATACATTAATTAGATATCTTCTTTCTTTCTTATCCAATTCCCTTGAAGCACTATGAGGCTGGATTTCTCTGTATCAAGATATTAAGCCAAGCAGGTGATTAACCCACTGTGATAATTAGATATCATATGTACAAAAATGAAAATAACAAATAATTCCTTAGGAGCAAGAAAAATGAAAATTGAGCTCTGAAACTGAAAGACAAATTGGTTTTGAAGTTGTTTTTTTTTAAACATAGCATCTATACACCTAAGTGTCCTGGTAGAGGTAGAGGTGTCCAAGGAAACAACTTACCTCTACATTCTGGCAATACAGCTTGATACTCCACACCTATATTTATATGCCTGAAATAGAAATGACACATAAATTGATTCTTTTCTACTTGGGTGAGAAAAGGGGAGACACACTTCTTTTCTTTCTTGATCAGATACCTTTTACCTTCTAGTGCAAGGTTGAATATACACACTCCCACACAAAATGGATTGGCTTAAAAAGATGATCACAATCTTAAAAAATATTTCAGGTGATTTTAATGAGGGGTGTCTCTTACATTCATTTTTTCATTTTAACATTTTTCATACAATCGTTTTCATTTTAAAATATTATTTTTTTCTTATGTACAGCATACATATAATGAAGTGTAACCTTCAAATTCAATACTATAGGTGTAAACAATTACAGGAAAGTACTTTATCTGGGGAGCATTTATGCCAAAACTGAACACCAAAAGGATATAAAAAATGAAAATTTGTCTCAAAACTAGATTTTTCTTTAAATTCTTTCATTTTAATCACTATCACCTCACAAGATAAAAAATTGGATTACGAGTTAGAGAATATAAAATCCTTCATTTCTGTTGTGACTGGACAATCAAATCAACGGTAAAACAAAGACATCCCCACTGCACTTGTACCATACACACGTACTAATTACATTCAATACTTACGCTTGAGTATCTGTCTCAATGGCTGGAGCCTCCTCCATCTGTTCGTCCAACTTTTCTAACGAGCATTCTGACTTTCCAACTAAGCTACCTGAAATACATGGTGTTGGAGAAAACACTTTAACAATCTTAAATACAGCTCTACAAGTAACAACCAAAATGTTTCTCATGAAAAATTAGTATAATAAACAGAACTTTGTCACAAGAAAAACTATTTACCCTCTCCTCATGTTCATAGGATACAAAGTTCAATCAAATAAGGAACAAATAAAAATACTACTAACACTAAATAATAGACATTCTTTTTAATCCTCGGTGGCATTAAACTATATTATTCAAAAAGAGTCTCACCTCTGCGACTCTGTGAAAACTTCCCTGATACAGGGGCAGATTCTGGTGTGCGTGGAAAAGCTGACTGGATGGAGCAGAAGAGACCAGAACCACTGCGAAATGGGCTGAGCATTGGAGGAGGGGTGTATGGTGGAGGGGTATGACCTCTTCCGACATCAGCCGTTAAATGGCCATCCTTGCTGATGACCCTGGGTGATCGCAATCTACTCTGGAAGATGCCAAATTGAGGAGGGATGTATAAGGGAGCTGGTCGATGTTTACGTTTTATCTTCAACGGACTAGGCAAGGAACTGGGATTTCTGAATACATCTGCGCCATCCGAACGAGAAAAAATATCGTGATCCTGGGAGTCGAGGTCTTTGTGACCATGAGAGAGGGTTCTCTTGTTTGTACGAAACAAGGAGTCTGAAAAATGGATGGAAGAGTGGTCTACCGACTTGGACCTCATATACTTTAAACTGACGTCACCAGATTTGCTGCGGGCTCTCACCC
Source organism: Tritonia festiva (assembly GCA_030265255.1). Taxonomy (NCBI): domain Eukaryota; kingdom Metazoa; phylum Mollusca; class Gastropoda; order Nudibranchia; family Tritoniidae; genus Tritonia; species Tritonia festiva. The sequence continues at coordinate 4,292 of JARBEP010267415.1, forward strand.
TCCCTGCTGTTGAGATTCCTTCTACTTCCAAAGGATTGACCATAGTGGTTAATGGATTCATGGTGAAGGTGTTAACTTTGGCCGAGTTTTTCCTCTGGGACTCCAAGTCTGCAGAAAGCCTTCGTTTGTTATTGAAGCTCTGTTGATGCATTAGATGAAACTGTTTATTTGAGGAGGTGGAGTAAGGCACTTCTTTCAGTAGTAGGGAGTCATTAGAACCAACTTGGCCATTTTTCTTGTCTCGATTAGAATCTACAGCCGACGACAACATGACATCCTGTTTTATAGAACCAAGGAAATGTTTTGGCGATACAGAAGATAAATGATATGACATTTTGTCTTCCAATCCGTCTATAGACGAGCCGGTGCTGCCAGATCTGGTGGATTGAATTTCTACGTTACCTAGATTCAAACCCATGCCACCACTTTCAGCCAAGCTATTGCTGATGTTCCTCAAGATCTGAGCAACAGCAGCATCAGTGTTCTTAGCTACAGCTGAGGAAGTGGCAGGAGATGAGAGGGATTGTAATAGAGATGAGGATGAAACGATGCAGTTGGTATTGTGTAAAGAGCTGCCTTCCATTGTGCTGGAGTCCCTGAGCATATTAAATGGTGGCTGAAAAAAAATAAGAAAGAAGAGATGATTTGGTTTTAGAAGTTATTCAAATCTATGCTCTTACATAAATACATTTCACGTTTCTAAACTATGTATAAAAAGGGAAATTGGATTTTGATAATATAACAAAAACACTAATGATAGAAAATGTTCACAAGTCAAATCTTCATAAAACCAATAAAGAAAGACAAGTTTTATCAGCAAATGCTTTTAATTTCAATTATTTTCCCTTTTCCCAAGGGGAATGAGGAGCGAAAGACACCATTATTACTAAACCAATGACGAAGAGAAAGGTTACACATCGATGCCTTCGGTCGCAAATCAATCAACTCCGAAAAAGTATATTTTACAGGAGGCACAAAAAAACTACCTGTATCTTTTAAAATTGTGTTTATACTTCGTCTCACATTACAAAAACTTTTTGGAAAAATGCTATATTTTGTAAGCAATTTGGACATGAATGTGTTGCTCTTGCTTCACAAGGAGTTGATTGGTTTGCATCATTTTTGGAGCTCGCTGGAGCTCACCAGACCGACTTGAATGGTTTTTAGTGTATATTCAAAGATCCAATGGACAATGAACAGTTTGATCACATGATAAATAGAGGCATTCTGTTCCAATGGTTTTCAGCTGAGTTATTTTTAGATCATGTGGGAAACGTTCACATAAAGAAAGATAGCCTGGTAAAATTATCCAACCTTCTCAGAGTTGATCGGTTTGTGACTGCTAAAAATGAACAAAAAAACGCAGTCTCTTGCACTTATCGTTTTCTTTGGAGTGTTGGGGCACTATAAACAAAGTACATCTGATTAACTATTCATGGAAACGACACTCATCCTCCAAGTTCCACAAATAAAAATACACCAACAAAAACAACAAAGCCAAAACAAGAAAACAGAAAAGGATCATTTCCACATACCTGAGATACAGGAGCTGTTTGGAGAGAAGAGAAAACTTTCCTGGGCTGAATATTGAGAAAATTTGGAACCTTTGAATCTGCATCTTCCGCATAAGAAGACAGTGTATTCATGTCAGCTCCAGAAAAGGCTGCCAACTGAGACTCTTGCTGCTGCTGCTCAGCACTGGCCATTAACCCGTTCTGAATCCTCTCAATTTGTTGCTGTTCTGTTTCCATCACAGTATGGTTGAGGCACCCTTGGCCTTCCCCTAACACAACAGATTCAGGAATAGAAATGGTTGGGACCCCATTAATATCTTCCGTACTTGGGGGATGAAGCAGGATTTGTGGGATCTGGTTAACTTGAAGGTTGGAGAATGTCTCTTGGACCAACTCAGCATTCTGAGGGTCCACTGACAGCTGCATGCCCGAGAGCTCTTGAGACATGCGCTGTTGCTTTTGAATCTGGGCTAGAATTTGCTGTTGGTTGAGGCCAGCTGCGTTAACCACAACAGGATCCAATGTAGCTAAAATATGCTGAACTGAAGAATTTAGCTCTGCCTGAGATGGCATGGATACTTGGTTGTGGTCTGTGGTCGGCTGATAGTTGAATTTCACTAGAGTCTGGGGATTAACGGTAGCCAGACCATGCGCTTGAGTGTTCCCATTCAGCTGAATAAAACCTGACTGTGTCAGAGGCAAAGCAGATGTAGTCATGACTAGAGAGTTGGGCTCCACGATCTGGAGCTGGTTTTGTTCTTGCAGCTGCTGTTCCCGAATTTGAGCTTGGATGATCTGGTTCTGCTGATCCTGGAGTTGATACTGAAGTTGTTCAGGATTCAGGGGAGGTAACCCAATCAGTTTATGTTCCTGACGTATCTGTTCCAGCTGCTCAGGACTGAGATGTAGTTGCTGCTGCTGCTGTTGGCGGTGGAGTTCTTCAACCTGTGTGAAATGAAGCAACATACCTACTTTAACAGAACGCACACTTAAGTACTACATCACACTATAAACTATTATGTGCATTTACATTGTGGGTGGCAAGATAGAAAGCGATAAGTATGAACAAAGTTTTCTCCCACAGACTGTAATTGCACACAATATAAAGTGGTGTGGGGACAGCTGATTGGTCTGGGGACAGCTGATTGGTCTGGGGTTGATGTTGCTGCTACCTGACAACCAGGTAAGTTGCCAAGGCGAGAATTTCCGGGTTGATGAGTAGTCCTCATCGAGGCACTTACTATATAAGATGTGGGCTGGTGATGTTGCTACCATCTTTGTGTCCGCTGCCATTAACAGTGCATTTGTATTACAGTAATTCATCAATTGAGATTCCTGTAGGTTACAACTGAATCGTTTGTAACTCATGGGTTACTGGCTATTGTCCATGGTAATGTACCTGTAGTCGTTCGATGTGTAAAAAATCACTACAGAATTGTTTACAAGTAAAAGATTAGCTCATTAGTCAAGTAAATTTATATAGTGCATATCCACAAAGTACATTGATGTATAGTTTATCCCCGGCAGGCCAATACACTACTATATCCTTCTCAACTCCATGAGGAGTATACAGAGCGCGCTGCCTGTTAGACGCTTCAGTATTAGCATTCTGATAAAATTGTTCACTGCTATAGGCTGGGTACTTATTTACACCAGATCGAGTCGGGTAAGCAGAGTAAAGTGCCTAACCCAAGGGCACAATGCGGACGATCAGAACATGGTGCACCTGAGTGGTCATCCATCCAAACACTATCCACAGTCAATGTTGCTTGGCCGCGCTGACCAACGCTTCAAAGCCTAACTAGTCAACAAAATACTGAAAGCCAGACTTGAACATATCTCACATGGAAAGTGAAATATTTCCCATCTAAATCACGACAGACACACCTATTAGTGATATATGGAAAGAGACAAACCATTCAAATACATCCATGGTCAACTTCCAAATATAAGGATTTTTTCCCAAGAAATTATACATTATATAACTATAGATAATGACTTTGATATTGTCAAATAAATATTCTTTTTATCAAATAATTCAAGAATGAAAAACCGATTCACTGTGGGTTGATCACCTGCTTGGCTTAATATCTTGATCCAGAGAATTCAAGCCTCATAGGGCCCTACACTGTAATGGTAAAAGGGAATTGGATAAGAAAGATAAGAAAAAAAACTATTCCATATTTTATTTTATTTTAACGGCTTACTTGCTGAAAGCTTTGAATAATCCTCTGTATTTGTTCACCCTGCTGGGGAGAGATCGGTCTTTCAACAGAGGAGCTCAAACCAATCTGGAGCGGAATTTCTTGTTGTTGAAGTTGGTTGGTAACAAGCTAGAAATTGAGAAAAAAACATTATCATCTCATTCCCTTGTGACAAAAATAAAAAAATAATAAATACAATACAAATTCACCCAAAGTGGCAAATTCTCCCAGTTTTTACATAGCTGAAAGGTGACCACAAGGGTTAGATTAATTTGTTTATTGGCCTTGCTTATGATTAATACTTCTCAGTGTATTGCTCAAGGTGTCAATAAAGAGTTATGGACACAGCAGGCTGATCACATGTTGTCTGAAAGTCTTTGATCCACAGCAATTTCCAACCCTATGTTCAACCATGCTTGGTGGTTGGAGTGCCTACACTTATATCGGGTATCTTGCGTACCTAACATGACTGAAAGTGTGGTTGGCCTCAACACTGCTCTGCAGTATTAATGGTCTTTGATTAAATAAGCAAACATAACTAAATTCCACATCACAAAGCTTCTACATCTCCCTTTTATGCCTAATGTCACAGAAAGGAAATAATGACAAGAAACACTTCACCTGTACACTTGTTTGTTGTTGTTGTTGTTGTTGCTGCTGCTGTGCTTTGATATGTTCTTCCAGAAGTCTTATCTGTTCTTGGTTAGAGTGAATTTCAATTTGTGTTGAATGAGCTTTAAGTTGTCGTTGCTGGTGCTGAAGCTGATCTCCAGACATTCTTCTCTTGAGCAAATGAGAGGACAGCTGTTCTTGAAGTTGCTTGTGTTTCTATGTATTGGAAAATATAATTTCACAAATAAAGTAAAACAATAAAGGAAAAAAATAAATGTAATTAATATCCTGACTTTAATTATGAATGGCACATTATATTCTAAGCACAAATATATCTTGCATGTAATGTCAAAACCGTCAGCCTAAAAATATCAAAACAGAATCCAAGCAAATGACAAATTATTTACAATTTCTCATTTCCATTACTCAATAACATCATTTCAATTTCATTTTTCTCCACAACTGTCTCAAAAAGAAAAAGGCTGTACCATAACATTTCTGAAACTTGACCAAAGCAAGACCTGATTTCATGCTATCTTACACCAGAGGTAAATTAATTAACTAATTGATACCCTAGCAAACGTACATTTTGCAAGAGCTGCTCCGAGACTGTATTTCCATTCAGCTTGTCTATGGCACTAGACTGATCACCTGGGGACTGGACAGAGGTTGGGGTCAAGGGGTTCTGAGGGGATGAGCTACAAGTTGGGTTGGTGGGAGATGTGCGCATCATGGATTGGGGGGATGGAGTGGAGGCATGAGGAGGTCGTCGCAGTGGAGGACCCATTTCAGAGGATGAATTAGCGGCCTTCTTTGAGGATGACTTCTTATCCACACCCTGTGTTGGGAACAAAATTTGAGACATTGATTTAAACAAAATTTGAGACATGAATTTAAAATGAAGATAAAAAAAAAACCCAAAAAAACTCTGTAAACTTGAGGCAGAAGGCCCTTTACCAACACAACACATTCATGGTGCTAATTTATTTATAAATGAATATCATAAACTATGAATAAAGAGGGCAAAACAACCTATATGATCTCAAGGATATATTATATGCTGAAAACTTTTTGTTTTAATTAGTTTTGAAATCAGAAAAAACACTCAGGTCAAAGACATGGGTGAACATTTAACAAATCCAACAAAAGAAAAAAAATAATCCTTCACAAAACTTCCAACAGTGGTGCTTCACATCCCGAGACCTAAAAAAATCCAACATGCCACAACACTGTTACTTTTTTAAAACTCAAATAGTTGTCCACACACCTTCCCCTTGTTGCTGAATCCTCCATGACACCTCATGTGACCATTGAGAGCTGCAGCATTCTTGAAATAACGATCACATGCAGCACAGTATGCCTGTGGCTTTGGTGGCTCTTCCCTGCAAGAAGGAAAATAAGGAAAACATAAGTTTACAGTCATCACATGATCAACAGTTGGAACATTTTCAAAATCTAGTCAATCACGTAAACAACCATAGCACCAATGGAGGGGGGAAATATGCCATATTCTGCTTCTTAACACCAACAAAAATCATACATACATCATAATCAAGTTATAGCTGCTATTATAGTGATTAAACGAACAAAAATAAACAATACCTGCCTCGTATTATCAGCAACCACATTAACAAATCATTACATCATACTCAATCACTATCAATGATAATCAACCACCATCAATCTATAAAATTAGAACTTTATCAACATGGTTATCAACACCAAAATACTGCTATCACTATCACTTCGATTTGATTCACTTTTTTATCTTGATATCCCCTGTGTTATCTGTCCACAGGTGGGAATTTAAGAAAAGTTTCAGGTGGGTGTAAATTTCATGCAAAATAGTGCATCCCGGGATTACTCCAGGCTCTCAATGAGAATTCAATAGTAAACACTAGTTCATCTAAAAAGTGTACAAATCAATATTGCTTGCTTTAGTCATCACATGGACTTGATTTTAATAAATTCACACAATGTATGCTTAGTCTTGTCTCACCATGTGATCCACATATAATATGAATGTCAATGAGGATAAAAGCTGAGAAAAGTCTTACTGTATTAAAAAAGTGACTATGGACAATGAAAGATAATAAGAGATTACAATGACACATTCCATATGCCAATAATTTTCTCATGAACTGGCCTATCCTCTTCCCTTCAATTTCTTGGTCAAACTTCCTTATTTGAAAAAATAAATTAAGAAAGTCAAAAGTTGGGAAATTGAAAAAAGCGGTACAGCAGTTTCTGGGTTTCGTTTTTCTAGCTGTTTATATTCTAGTATTTGTACCATCTATATACATGCATTCAATTAACTTAACTTTTTTGATCATCTTTTTTCCTACTTCAAATTATTTCAAAGTGTACTTTTAAAACTATATTTAAAAAATGATAGGAAAGAAAATTGTATTTCTTTACTTTGCAGGTGGCTGCTGCTGTGAGTCAGAGGAGCTGTTCAACCACACAGCACGTTTACTAGGGTTT
>JARBEP010268526.1:0-11102 GCA_030265255.1 Tritonia festiva
GGTTTCAAAACTGGCGGCAGGCGTACACGATGGAGTTTGTACTCAGGACAGTGGTCTACTATCACGTTATAGCATATATATATAGGTCAACTTTTACTATCTGCTAGATCTTTACAATCAGTTTCCATAGTTAGTATAACCCTCACTTTCACTTGACGAAACCTTATCTGTCACATAACTTTCATTAGAGCTTTTATCCTCCATAAAATACGAATCTGAATTTTCTGTCATGTGACATATTTGGAAAAAATGCTGTTAAAAGAATAAAAACGATCAATATAGATTGATGTCCTCATGTTTCCCCCCTAAATTGACCTTTCTGTGGACTGAAAGCATTGCAGTGTCTAACAGCATACAAATTTGGGTGATTCTAAATGCCAAAACATGTTGGCTGAAATTTAAGCCCTGTGACAATCTTGGCAACAGCAGGCATGGTCGAAATTTCGGCCTTTCTGGCTTCGGCCCGTCGGTATTCAAAGGGTCAAGAATGGTAAAGAAAATGTGATAGTGCCATAAAAATATAGCCATTGAGAAGAAAGTGGTTTTTACTAATAGGGTTCATGGTAAAATAGTACATCCAAAACCTGAAGTTTATGAACGAGTGTTAAGAGATTTTAAAAATTGTGTCATGTTTGTTATATTGTCTATGATTTGAATGTCGAATCCAGGGACTATTCTAATGTGAGTATCAGATTAGAACTTGTCATGCATCAATGTCATCAGTTTAACCAATGAAAATATCAGTTTGATTGAAACCAAAACCTGCCATTACTGTAGGGTTGGTTGAATAAAAGTATAAGATATATATATTGTAAAATTTCATATTATCGTTTGTGACCCAATTTGTTCTCATTGTATGATAGCAATAACAACAAAAACAGATAATATAAATGAATGAAAAGCTGTGTATATACATGTCATGTATTATGTTGTTTGTAGTGTTATCTGCATACAAAAGAAAACTGTCTCCTCTGACTCTGTGTTGGCAGGTTTATAAACATGTACACACTTGGTTGCAGGCTTGGAACTCTCAATGGCCCATTAAAAGTTTTAAAAACATGTTTTGGAGGGTTTTATTTGGTTAGTGCACACAAAAGCGTTCTTACGAACTCAGTGCTGTCAGGTGAGCTTGCTTATAAAGGGGTAAATTTTCATAGTAAAAATTCTGTATCATGCCAAAAGCGTGCTTATGACCGGCGTGCTTATAGCCGGAGAATGCGGTACTTGGTATGTATAATCGTTTTATTTGCAGAATGGCCTTAATCTCATATAAATAGTACCTAGACTCCTGAAAAATTTCATATGAATAGCTCCATGTATTGAGACATCTCATTCTTCGAGAAAGCTTGCTGGTCATAATAAAATGAGTATTTTCTTAAGGGCCTGTTAGAGGGAAACATTAAGAAAAATAACCAGCCTGATTCATTCTTTCCCCTTTTCTCGTTACTTTACTCTTTTTTAGGGGAACCAGATGACAAGAGGGCCTGGAGAGATCCATAAGATTAACAGTGAAATTATAACATGTGTGACAGTGGTGAATCTGAAAAAATGCAATTGATTGCTCTGGAAGAAGTGAAGCAGCAGTTGGCAGCTAAAAGTGTTGAAGTGGAAAAACTCCAAACACGATTGAAAGGATACGAAACAGTTGGTAAAATTCAATGTCTAGCGCATGTACTTGATTCAATCATTTCATTGTTTACATAACTTATTTTCTGTAAATCTAAGTATGTGCCTATTTTATACACATATATTATATAGTAAAATAATCTATTCGCTGTTTTGATAAATGTTTAAGTATAAATCAACTGATAATTATCACTGATTGAGTGAGGATTTTGTGTTAACCAACCCAGTTCAACACCAAAACTAAGAGCAGAAAATGGCTCTGGATAGCCCATGTTCTAGTGTCTCCTATAATTTCTGTTCTGAAAAGATGTATCAACAATGGTTTTTAGCCTGAAACAGATCATCATGCATTATTATCAATTCTTAAAAGTTGCAAGTCAGAAAAAAATTGTAATATATTGTTTTTGCTCTTGCACTTCAAATTAACTTTCACTTTTATAAATGAGTGACTATGAATGAAAAAGGGTATTTTTTAGATTTTGTTTGCAAGTTTAATAGAACAACTTTTGCAGAATGTAACACAAATAATAAATTAATGAAAATATGTCTTAACCTCACATATATGTGGCTAAATTTGATGGGTGTGATCCAAAATATTTCCTAATTTTGTCTGCTTTGTTTTTTTTCAGCCAAGCTAGCTAAGGATAGAGAAAATACAAATAAGGGATTAGTTAAAAGGGTTATGGAATTAGAGGAAGAAAGAGCAAATAAGTTCAGAAAAGAGACGGTGGAAAGACAGACTTCAACAGGGACTCTACCAGTAAAGTTACCGGAACCAGCAAAAACAGAGTTTGAGGAAACAAATGATATGGTACAGCAATTGTGATTTTATGAAAATGTTTATTTTGTTGTTTCCATTCTGTTGAAGAGTCTTCTGACGTGTTGACTTGTTTTTATGTTTTGCTGCCTTGTCTTGAAAAAAGTCATCATTGCTTAGTTTACTGGCTTCTTCTCATTAGACGATTTCAGGTATTATCTAAATGATTTCTAACATGGCCAAGAATATTGGTACCTCAATAGTCTTATTTGTAGTTTGTAGTAATTTATGTTGAATTTGTATGAAACATTGTAAGATTGTAAGGCCTGTTTTTGTTTATCTTATTCAATCGATGCCCTTGTCCCAGAGGTGAAAAGAAAGTCCCCAAGGTGTAAAGAAAACCAGGCTTGATCTTTATTTCCAACCTGATACTGTCTAATATTGTCCCTTCTTAGCCAAATTTCACTTGCCTGATTTATGCTGTAGTTATGGATGGTTGGAGGGTATTATATCACAATCTCTTTTTCGTTTTTTAAGATGAATGATGTCAATGTTAACTAAGAAATTTTAGTGAGCTGATATGATTTAGAAATTTCATAATGTTCAGTTTGTCAATGGTAAATTTTAATTTCTTAAAGTTTATGATGTAAAGTCATGAGGACATTTCCACTGTCTTTTCTCCTTTCAAAAATTACTATTCTCCATCTTCAGAGTTCAAGAGAGGGTCTTAATGAATTACAGTCTTCAGTTGCATCGCCAAGTCCTCACTCAGGAAGTTCATCATCATTTTCTATTATCGGAAAGTCTTCCAGAGATATTAGTCCGTCATATCAATCTTTCACTAATGCACTTGGAAAGATACACCAGAACGACTTGAGTTTGTCTAATGGTGAAAAGGAATCAACGGGGGAGATTGTGTCGGAAGAAAAAGCTGTGACTAAATCAAATAATATGACACATGAGCCGGCTATTATCAACGAGGAAGGCCCGGGAGAATCAACATCCTTAGATGATTTTATTCAAGTCTTTCCACAGGGATCACAGTCGGGTGGTTCAGATTTTTATGAACCATCTTTTGAAAAAGAAATAAATGGGGGACAGAGTTTAATGGATTCATCTAGAAGAGGTCCAATGTCCATGATTGATGCTAATAATGGAAGTATTCCTTCATACCAATATGTGGAGGTAAAGAAAGGAGAAAAAGAAGCAGAGCAAAATGAAGATCCAACAATGATTACATTGGATGCAACACCCTCATCTAAAGTTCCTGGCATTTATAGTGGCACAGGTGCTCGTCCTAAACAAATTTCATTCCAGTCTAAAACGACACCGGGTGTCATTGATGAAATGATTGGAGAAGGTGAAACTAGAGATTCTGTTGAAACTGCTGAAAGTAAACAAAAAATGGTTAGAATACCAAATGAGGACAGAGACTACAGAATCAATAATGCTCCAATGCTTCCATTTGGAAGAGGCGAATCACAGACAGAGATCAGTGCCTTAACATCTTTCGGGGGTACATTGGATTCTTTTGATTTGGACAAACCCATTCAAAAGCAAGAACAATATAACAACTTGAATTTGGGATCACAAGATAGCATGTCACTTGTCCAGGTAAAGGTTTTGATTTTCATTACAGATGATTTTGTTTCAATTTTGCTTTGTAACAACTTGAAACTGAAGAGTTGAATATTGACATAGGAAGTGCAACCTTTCTGTAATACTTTTGCTTTTAAAAAGACAAAACTTTTCTGTCATGTTACATGCGTTAAAGGTATAAATAAGTCATTTTAAATATTCTTCAATAAGTGTTTCCATTTGTCTGATTGCTATAAGAGGATACTGCTTTTGTATATATTGACTTAAACTGCTTCACAAACCTTCTTTCGCATTCACACAGTACCCCACAAAACGCAAAGGTTTAGAAATGACTTAATGCAAGGTGACTAAGTGCCAATTGTATGATGGCAGGCTGAGGATTCAATGGATAGATGTGGGGTGATGAAACATGAACTCATGGGAAGTGTGCTGGAGTGTAGTGTAGAGGTTATGTGAATAAATTAGACAGAATCTGAAACCTAGGTTTTAGTATACTAATTGTTTAACACCTTTCTTGCCAGCTGTTTTTCACTGTATATCCCTTAGCTTGCCACTGTTTTAATAGGAAACACAGAAAGTGTCAACAAAAACAAATTTAGATGTGCTAAACTGGAGATGATCTAATGACACTTACCGAATCAAGCATCAGAAGCACATTTGTTTCAAAACTAGTCCAATGATTAGTACTCTCTCTTTAACATCTTCACATTGATTAGGCACTTTCTTTTAGTAAAAAATGCATGGTTTACAATGTTTATCAATGCAATGATAAACAATATATTAGAGAGCTGACTAAAGATATTTGGAACTAAGGGAAGAAGCTCAATGATAAAAATTATCAGTTTGTAGATTTAAGTATTTGCCTCCAATTGCTGTAGTTGGCAATGGCAGACACGATCGGAAATTTGACGGCAATCTAAAATTGCATGCAAAGTGTTAAGCATGCTTTCATCACAATGAGGTCATAGCAGCGCCAGGAGACCTAGGTTCTGAAGGCTTATATATAATATACACATTTATGATCATGAGGTGGATGTCAGACTGTGAAAAGTATTTAGAAAGAAAGAAGAACAGGGCATTTGAAGTGGCTGTTATTTCTTGATATAGGTTATTGTGCTATGTTCTCAAATATACCATTTTCTTTTATAGGACACCACATTTAGTAATGAAAGTCTTTTGAAAGCTCATCTCTATTATCCCTTGATTTCTTCAGATGCCAACTAGAGAGCAGACTGTTCCTAAAATTGCGACACAGGAGGAATATATTGGTCAGGACCCTCTGCCTATCTTACCAGCCAAGGTAAAGTCATCTGTGCTACTCTGTTTGTAATAGAACTCATTGTCTTTATAACTTCTGGTGTTCATTCGACACAAATCTTTTGTTGTAAAAATTGTGTCTTTCATAGATTGATTTTATTTGTTCAATATACAGCATTTTAATCTAACATTCATTTCACACAAAAGATAGCTTGATATATGATTCCAGCATGATGTGAAAATAAGATGATTTGTAAAAAAAATAGATGGTTGTATTAGACCTGAAAGAAAGCAGTTTGCTAGCACATGAGAACAGAGGCTATCATTATACTTGGTTCAGGGAAGACAGCCAAACCAAAAAGTTTTTTTTTTCTGATTAAAATATAATATACAAAAGTACATATTAAGAGTCAGAGAACACCTTTTTTTTAAAAAAGGTTTGGTTTTTGTATATCTATTTTCTACTATTGTTATAAACAGTCGACAAATTGTTTTTGCAATTCAACTTTGATTTTTTTGCAATGTTTAAAGGAATTTCTTTAATTCCTTTTCAGGAAAAATCATCTCTTGCAACTCAAGCATTAAAAATAAGAAACATTTTGTCATCTAAAACTAATATTAGAGAAACTCGAAACATAATATTATCATTCATAAGTGAAGTAGAGGAGCTTGAAAGAGTGTCAAAAGGACATGAAGTGAGTATTGATGTGCATGATTATTGTTTTAGATAATTGTGTTAAATCATCAGTGTACTTCTCTATTGACGTGATTTGTTTCGGGTTTCTTTCTAATCTTGTTGTTCCTCAATTGTTATTCTGAAACAAAATTCTTTTTTATTTTTTTCATGTACAATTGTGAAGAGAATTCCACTGATGAAATATCTTTCTGTGTTTAAACTGATGCTTAGTAACTCCAGAAAGAAAAAATCTGTGTCGGTCTATTGATTTTATTTTTCAACTTTTTAATAATTCTTACTCCAGTCTACAAACATATAAGCGGGCCTGCTAACCCTAAGCATGCCAAGCAGGACATTAGTGCAGAACGAACAAACATGACATTAATAGAAAGAAAGAAGAAAAGTGATTTTGAAAAAACAGGAGAATTATATTGAGACAATAAAAACAGTCTATTTGAAGGGTCCCAAAATTGATAAACAAGACTTGGAATGTCTGTATTAGAGATTGAAGAAGATCTCTGGTCCTGTAAACAAAATAGTGCTTCATGTTGATATCATACATTTCTGTCGGGTGAAAATTTGTCACTATTTGACTAGACTCGGCAAGTGTGTAGATCACTTTGTGTGGATATGCGCTATATATCAATGCCATTAATCATTATTATTATTATTATAATCACAGGTTAGACTCCCAGCTACCAGCTGGGAATTAGTACCCATCTATACACCTAGGTCAAGTAAGACAATAAGAGTCAAGTGTCTTGCCCATGCAAACAACTAAGTCCTTGTATTTATTCAACAGGTGGAAAACAAACAATTAAAGCTTCTTATGACAAAACTTCCTTCATCCATTGAAATGGGCGAGAAAGAGCACACAACTACTGGAAATAAGTAAGAGTTGTTAATTGATTTTGTCGATTTTCATTCATTCAGATATTTTCACTTTCTATTATTTTACAATCTTTTTTATATCTGAAAATTTAAGCTGTATTAGATACTATGGAATTATAAAGATAGAACATGCTGACCAGTATTGAAAAAAATTGAAGATTAAGCTTTGTGGTTTTCGGTATGATAAAGTAAGTACACTGTATGAATTGTCTACCGTTTTTTAACACTCATTTTTATGCAAACTAATATTGTTTTGCCCCCTCTCTTCTTACCAAAACATTTGTAGCCAAGACAAATTGTCAATTTTGTCACATCTACAAACAAATGATGACATTCATAAAGCACCAAAAGAGGTACGGTTGAATTATGTTATGTATCTTTTTCTCATTCTTACTGTTTTCTTGGAGCAGATTTGTCAGTATTTTACATTATGATTGATAAAGTTATTTGTTGGGAACCATTAACCTGTGACACCTGTGACAACTTGTGATTAACTGCTGTGCTCACATTTGACACTATGCTGTTTAACAATAAGTAAGGGGTCATTTTGATTCAGGTTTTTAACTCTTGAATACTATTTAAAGTTTGAACCACAATGAATTTGGGAAACGAAGTAATTTAGTCAACTTGTTGCATCTGCCAACTGATCGGCCGATAAAATTTCACATTGGACCATGAAATCAGGATTTGTGGAGAAATGAAATAGTTGTGAATGGAATAGGGATGTCCACGGAAAGGATTTTTCCGATTTATACCTCTTCAATCCTCTTCTTCTATTTCTATCTGCTTGGAAAACCGACTTTAATATACATCCATATTATTTCGACTGCCGCACTGTTGACCGGTGGTAGTCAAAGACTTAATTGTTTAGGGGTTTTCCCCTCCTTAATTAAATCTGATAGCCCAAGATTACTTCACAAACCTATTATTTTAATTTTAATACTGTGAGCTGTGAAAAGTTTGAGCAAGTTCTCACATTAGGCACTTCTTTGAAAAGTCTCCCTAGTTCTACAAGTTTTTTTTTATCTTTTAGTCTCTGATAATTCCCTCATATTCATTAAGCCTCAAAATCATGTAACATTGTTTCTATGGTATTGATCTAGCTTGTAGAAATGATGTCAGTGTGTTATGTGCAAATTAAGGGAAAGATGTTTTTTTAATTTTTCAGTCCATCATGACAAGTGTTGAAGAAACAAATAATGCTTTGATGATAGAGATTGAACGCCTTAGAAGCAAAACAAACCAGGTGGGTGTATTTACATTGATCATGGAATGTGTATGTTTTGCTATGTTTTAGTCCTTCCTTATCCAATTCCCTTTTACCATTACAGTGTAGGGCCAGCACAATGAGTCTGGATTTCTCTGGATAAAGATATTAAGGTGATCAACCCACTGTGACCTTTTGTGGTAGGAATTAATTTTGCCCGGACAGCGGCCTTGTGGCCTACTCTTATCGATTTTTAACTGCCAAGGGTTCTTTAAGATGCGCAACGTGCACACGGGACCTCCAAGTTTATCGTCTGTCTCTGATAGGACTAGGTTCTTTGATCCCACCTACCTGAAAAGGATCAGGGGAGTGGCTTATAGGTTTTCACCGAGTTTCACAGAGAAAAATAATCGCCACTGCCGGGAATCGAACCATGTACCTTTTGCTTCTGAGACAAGAACTGTACCTCTGCGCCACTGAGACCCCCCATCCCAGCTATGTTTTAGTATCTTATGATAATCAATTTTTTTTTTATTTTTTTTTCTCCATATTTTGTAGATGAAAGAAGAGAATGTTACTCAGTAACTCTATTGATTTGGCATCGTAGTGTTGAAAAGCCGTTAAGATGATAGGTTTATTTGATGATTTTATGCTGGATGATGCAGTAGAAGAATGCCGAGTGTTTAAGACTTCAGTGAACTTCAGTGGCAAAGTCCATCTCCAAGTGCTTTGTTGTTTTCTTGGGTAAGAAAGTTCACTCTGTGACCCAGGTTTAAAAATAAGTATTAATTCTCAACTCAGATTTGGGAAAGTAACTGCAATAGACCTGAATCCTATCCATCAAGTGTTGCATGTCCACTGTTCATTACTGAACCTGATGAGGACTCTTGAACACATACTTTCATGCAGTAGTTGAGTAGACATGTGTTCTACACTTATTTGACTTGCACCAAGTGTAAATCCCACTGGTTATCTGATGCCTAACAATCTCACAAAGGAAGCTGTATCTTCTCAGTCTTTTGGTGGTGGAAATAGAACACTAGACTTTTTTAGATTCGATCGGGCGCTTGGAGCAAGAAAACTTGTGTCTAGTGAACATGCTAAATAGTTATCCATTTATTTGTGGTCATTGTCGTAGAAAACTGAACAAATGTTTCCTGCCTTATACAGCTTTTGATATTAAAGTAAGAGTTGTACTGTTATAGAGGATCTGCTGGCAGGTAAAGGGATTCACCAACATTGATAGCAATCCAATACTACTTGCTATGTAATGTGTTGATCATCTGCTTGTTTTGGACTCTTGATCCACTGACTAGTTCATGTTCTCTGTTCAACATTACATTGGGGTACACTGTGGTACTGGATACGAAAGGTAATCTTGTGATTCTCCGAGAGTAATAATGTTAAGTTGAATGAAAAAAGCGGATATTATAAGAATTTTTTTCTTATGGAGGATTTTTAAATGAACAATTGAGTTAATCAGTATTTCACCTAGCCAATATGACCACTATGTAGAAAAAAAATGTGAAAAAGTGAAGATATTTCAAAGATCGAAATTCTTCAAACAATGATAATGAAGGATTTTGTGTTTGAATCTTCTGCAGCTTCATGTCGTCAACAAGGAGTGGAAGGACAGATGGGATTTACTTAAAAAGCAGAAGGAAGATGAAAACTTGCAGCTGAAGGAAAATGTACAAGTCTTGATGCAAGAGAGGGAGCGGCTGAGAAGGGAAACAGAATGTGTCATTACCTCCCAGAAAGAGGAACTTAATGAAGTTAATGTACGTTCAATTTTTTAATGGAAAATATTTTTGCTTTTTATTTATTCTTTTGAACTACTACCGACTATTATTTTGATAAAAGACAGTTTTGTTTTATTTTTTCTTTTAATTTACCAATGGTGTAGATAACATAAACGTATTCTAGTTCTCACCACATTTGTTTATATATATCCAATTTAACTAATCTGTTTCCATCAGTCTTGATTTTTAAACTTCATCTCTACTAATTTCAGAGTGCAAAAAGAGAAATTGAAAAGGAGATTTCCATACTGCGTTTGGGGAAATCCCAGGAAAAACAACTATTGGAACAGCTGAAACAAGATTATGGCACCTTGCACCAGGAAAAACGAGCCTTAGAAATTCAGCTTGAAACACTGAAGGAAAACACTGTTGTAAGTTTACAAATATTTGTAGGAAATTTTGCTCAGTGTGAAAAGAAATGCTAAAGTAAATATTTTATACAATTATCCTTGACGATCTGTGAATTATGCTTTCTCTCAGCCTTGGGGACCAATTGACACTATGTGACTGGTTCTGCTAAAGAGAGACATAAGTTGGAATTTATACATTTAGAGATATTTTTATCTTATTTATACTTAATATATCCCGACAAGCTGACCTCTGCATAGTATTGACCATACATGTGACAGTATGCACCATTTGTGGCAAAACAGGAAGCTGGCCCCAACACTGCATTGTGGTATTAATGGGGCTTGATCAAACAAACAAACTAAAACACTCTGATGTTCTTTCTTAGGAAAGTTAGGGTTGTTGCTTTAAAGGTTGCTAATTATAATAAAAGATTTAGGAATGTTTTGTTAATGAAATTGTAGCCGCTTCAGAAGCTTTGTTTACAATGTAAAGACAGTAAATGTAGAGATTGTTATGTTATGTTGTGTAGAATTCTGCGTGTTGGGCCCCGCACTCCTAAACAGAAAGGGCGTCTTTGCTTTGAGGGTGTCGACTGTGGCATGGGGTTTTGGGAGGCCTAGTGCCATGTGCAAATTTTGTATTTTTGTTTTAAGGAGAAGTCAAGGCCTTTGGAATGTATACAGCAGAAATCAGAGCTGGAAACAGAACTTTCAATTGTGAAAAGACAGGTTTGGAAAAATTTTCATGATTTTCTTAATGAGTTTAAATTCTATCAGCTATAAGATTATAAGAGGACAGGTTCTAGAAATATAAAATAACTCACCAGAAGGTAGAATGGGAAATGATAAAGAAAGAAAGTGGACAGGTTCTAGAAATATAAAATAACTCACCAGAAGGTAGAATGGGAAATGATAAAGAAAGAAAGTGGACAGGTTC
>JARBEP010271856.1:0-11087 GCA_030265255.1 Tritonia festiva
GATGATGATGATGATGATGATGATGATGATGATGATGATGATGATGATGATGATGATGATGATAATGATAATGATAACAATAATGATATAGAAAATGTTCCCCCCATACCTTGACATCTCCGACTTTATCACCACCCATGTCAACTGTGTCAGCCATCAGAAAGGCATCGACTCTCAGCTTGAGTTCTTGGTCGCCATCTTTCAGCCCATCAATGCCGGCCTTGACTTGAATCATGACCCCTGACATCCATGACACAGAACTCAATGTTCGTTCACAATCAGCATCATTCTCATTGTCATCCATCACAATGAGTGCTTGAGGGACGTGTGTTTGATCTAGACACTGGGTAATAGGGAGGAAAAAATCCAGAAAATAATTATCAAAATTAAGGAAAAAATTCAACATTTTGTTAGAGAAAGGACATCTTGAGCGAAATTGAAATATGAATATTTTATTATATTGTTACTTGTTACATTTTTATTAACAATTGCACAGGAAACTACAGTTTGAAAACTTGTAAGCATTACAGAATAGAAGAGAAAGGATAATGTGCCAGCCTCTATACAGGACAATGTGAATGACACACATCTCCAGTACAACCTTTTCTCGGCAAATAAATGATGTATCTCAGAGAACTGTAAAGAAGAACAATCAAAACCAGTGGTGTATATAATTATTTTTATGAAAAAAGGTTGAGCTAAGATAAACTGTGCAGTGTGAGTACAAAGTGATGAAGTTTAACAAAATAACGCTGATGATGCTATCTGTTACCTTTAGGTTAGGTCCCTCTGCTTCAAACTGGACATTCAATCTCCAGAAACAGTCAGAGACATTTCTGGCACAGAACATCCGAGGTGGAAGCATGGCAATCACTGTGATATATGATGTTTCCCCTCCTTCAGTAACGACAATTGTTTCCTCCCTGATCTGATAATATTTATGTAAAACATCATTGAAATCTTACAACAAAACTGAATTAAACAATACGTGTGCATTTTGTACACATCAATTTTAACATTTATCCCAGTGTGGCAAATTCTCCCACTTCTTACTGTGGCTTGGGGATGACAACAAGTGCAAATACTATCTATTAATACAAATAACTTGTTTTTACAGTTATCTGTTAACTTGCAATCATCCATATAATAATCCACAAAATGTTTCAAACTAAATTTTGTTCTAATCACGATGAATAATTAATCATTTTTAAGGCTATGCATTATTTATCCAAAGGAATCTACAAAAAACAGAAAAAATTGCTACCTTCAGTTTTGCCACAATGGAGTCACTTGTCCTCTCAGGTCCTTCGGTGACATTACATCTCCCTTTGACGCAAGCAGAAACTCCGCAATAGATCTGATTAAATTTTATTAAAAATAAATAGGTTGTTTAACCGTCAATCAATATGTCTTGACATCACAAACTCACTCACACAATCACTCAATCCTCTTTCACAGAGTGGAGTCTAAAGCGCCACATTACAAAAGATGATAGTACATATCACTAAATGCATTTTCCAACCATGACATTAATTAGTAACAAAATGTAAGGTGGCCATAAAGTCATGCCCCTTCCTACAATATGGAAGATTGCTAACATTTTTATTTTTTTTATCTCTTTTCAGATTGATTTCTGAAAAGATGAAGGACATCTTGAGAGGTTTTGAGAGGGTTCATCACAATTTGAAATTCCATACAAGAACACTTGCTTTGAGCTACATGGCCAACACTTTGAACATTTGTAATGGATTACCTACTTCATAGCTAATAAAGCATACTTGATATCTCCCATGGTGCATGATTTTATGGCCATCCTGTAATATACTTTCTGTGACTACTCAATGAAATAAGGCCAATGTAAAATATACAGCACAGTCATTGACAATATGAAATTTCCAAACCCAAATCTGTCAACACTGTGAAAATAGAGATACAAATTGAGTACTGCCACACACAATAATTCTAAGACAGATTTTTTTAAATATCAACTATCTAATGATAAATTGTACTTCTCCCAGAGCAGATAAGAGAATTAAATGGAAATTATGAGAAATATTATCACAACTACGTCAAATACCTGATCGCCATATTCTACAATTCCCAGATTGCTTTCCATCAAAACAGCGTTTGTTTCATTTCCAATATTCTCATCTGCAACCATTTGGTCATTGACATACCAGGCCACTGTGTATTCATACTCTTCACTTTCTTCTGGTTCAATGGCATTGAATGAACATTCAAAACTCACAGGCGCTGAGGCATTTTCAGACGTCATCTCAATTTCTGGCTTTTCATCAAATGTTGGAATAACTGTGACATGGAATAAAAGATATTTGATGAAATCAATTATATGTAATACATTTCTAAAAATCTATATTTGCAACAAAGACCATGCATTTTAAAAATAGAACAATGATACAGAAGTACAAAAAATACTGATTAAACAACAAATCATTGAAAATCTTCCAAAAACAAAAACAAAAAAATTCAAAAAATAAATAAATTAGTAATACTTACAGAATTAAAATAACATTACACAGAAAGGTACTAAAAGGTTAATGATTAAGAAAGAAAGAAGAAGACAGAATTAAATTTCAAGGAATATAACAGGTACAGATGTAAAAAAAATTCAGGTAAAAAAATGTAAAAAAAAAGATGTTAATTTTCAACAGGATAACTTTATGAGACCATAACATTCTATATGCAAAAGCAGTACAATTGAGAAACACTAGTTGCTTAACAAAGATGTCATTGTGCTGTAGCAACCTGCTAAGAGTAAAAAAAAGGACTTTAATAACAATTAACAACATCAGGTCCTTGAATCTGTATTGACAGTAACATGTTCTCCTTCAAGTGCCCTTCTGTATGGCAAAGGTAATCATTTTTCTGTTCTTCTCTAACCTCATCTTTAAGACAGTAACTTACTCAAAGTAAAATCGAGCTCATTAGCCGTGTCAGGTGTGCATGTAACCACATCAAAGCCGCCAATTTCGATATTGGAATAGGAATCAGGTAACACTCCCCTTCCAATGGTGATATTAGTACTGACTTCGATGTCGATTCTTGTACGGATAGTGGGCCTGTCAACATACATTGTCTCACGTCCAATCACAAAAGTCAGGCCTAATGGATAAGAAAAACTCATGACCACAGACAAAAAAGTAACTTATTATGATTTTAACTAATCAAAAATATATCTTATACTCATGTAACTCCTAGAGAAGCAGAATTCAGGTTGCTGAATGAGTCGTCTTTTTTACATTCATGGAATAATGTGTTATTAGAATTATTCTTCCATCTGAAGTAGAACATCTCATGGCCATAACTTGAACAACGACCAAAATGTGATGTTCCTTGTATTATTCAACATATGAGTGAACTAATCACCTGCTTGAATCAATTACATAGCACCATGTTTTACAATGCTAGTCATAGGGATGGGTGTGACACAGCATGGCTGTAAAAAGCACTGTGAATTACCAACAAAGTCTGTACTTTCATCTGAACCAGCATTTACCAAAAATCTACACAAAAAAACCAAGAACATTTAGTTCATTTGTTTTGTTACCCAAACCTCGTTTTAACCACATTATAACCTTAAGGATTGTTGCGGCCAGCTCAATGTTTAGCATTGCTGAACACAGTGCTGAAAGAACTCTGGATTAGGTAGATAAGGCAAGCAGGTGATTAGCCCAATGTGCACATTTACTTAATAAGGAATTTAGTACGAAAATGAAAAAAAAACACTTTTCTTCTCCTTAAAATGATTTGACTTTCTTTCCACTTTCTGAAACAGACCTCTCTGTACACTCCATGAAAGTGAGATTTCCATAAAAGAGTCCACTGTGTACTTGGTTGTGCTGATGGTCCATTCCTTGGTCCTGGTAGAGAATCTTGTATACATACGGCCTCTGAATATCCACATGGCAAACCCGTATCTTCCTGGATCTTC
Organism: Tritonia festiva; assembly: GCA_030265255.1. Classification (NCBI taxonomy): domain Eukaryota; kingdom Metazoa; phylum Mollusca; class Gastropoda; order Nudibranchia; family Tritoniidae; genus Tritonia; species Tritonia festiva. Next base: position 3,953 of record JARBEP010271856.1, read on the forward strand.
TGCACCACTGCTACAGATGACCATACCTTTTGGGGGGAAGGAAAATATGAGGTAGATGCTGATATAGGTTAAGACTAAAAAAAAAACCAACAATCATTGCACTGCATGTTACAAGTTAAATTAGCAAAAACTTTGGGAATACATTCAAGCAGCCTAAGAGCAAAGAGTTTTTAACATATGTAGCCCTTTTAGCTTATAAGTATATAAATGATAAAGCACCTAGTTATCCTGGAAATCTAATCAAAGGTTATCTACCTCAGCGTAATTTAAGATATAGTGCCAAACTTAATTTGGAAGTCCCTAATTTATTTGGAAGTCCCTTTTAGAGGCACAAAGAAATTTTCTGATAAATCATTTAGTCCCTTTGGACCTACTGTTTGGAGCTCTTTGCTGGAAGTTTAAAGCATATAACAGATGAGGTGATTTTTAAAAAGAAACTAAACACTATTAATCACAACTGTCTAGAAAATCAATGAACTGTTTTCACATTGTCAATTAAAATACAGTTTTGTCATAATTAGGGCTTGGCAACATTCCAATAACAACTCTGTATTTTGTTTGAAGTCTCTAAAATTATCATTGCAAGACTTATTAATGGTGTGATTATCAAAACTGTTCGATAATTAAAAAAAAAAAGATTAGTATAGTTTCCTCACTCAACAATGTTTTTCAACTTCCATAGAACATTTCAATACAATTTCTTGCACCTCAAAACATCAATTCTAAAAGATTCACTTTACTAGGGATCTTTTATAACAATTATAATGAAAACTATCATACCATTAACAACAGTCACCAGTTTCAAACGCATGGTTATGGTCAAGCCAAGTTGACATCTCTCGATATCAAAGAGACATTCTAAGCCTGGAAGGAGTTCCAAATACTGGTCGTTTCCATTAAGAGAGATAACACTGCCTCCCCTAGGGCCAGGAAACAAGTCTGGGATGCCCGAACCATAGATGATGAAGTTATATCTCTGGGTTATGACAAACCTGTTTAGAATTCTTATGAACAACAGGTTGAGGCGATCTATCTCATCAACTGAGGAAAGGAAGTATAAAAACACAATGAATATTATATCTTTTTCAATCAACTAAGCTCATCCAGATTGTTAATGATGAATGTGATGATGGTAAGAGGAAGAAGATAATTCCTTATGATGCAAAGAATGTGGAATTTTATACCTGTAATCTGTGTCCAAGTGCTTGGAGAAGTCAGATCACATTTCTGACCTTCATCTTCAACATTAACAAAACCTTCCTCATAGCACTCTCCATCAATGAAGCACACATCAGTCTGTCAAAAAATAGAGAATACATATCAACATGGGGCTCACTCAAGCTTATCAATGTAGATTCTCTTTCTAAAAAAAACCATCATTTCCATACTGAACTTCTTTGCATTTGACAGTTGTATATAGTCAAATTCAAGCAGATGTTATGAACTGGAACCTTTTTTCCTAGATCATCAGCAGTGCCCCATAGTTTTACATTCAAGTCACAATATTGAACAAAAGATATCACTTACCCTGCCTGTGCACCCTGTCAAGGTACAGATTCTACACAAAGAGCTGTAGGTGATAAGTTGTATTGTATCTGTGCCGAAGTTGTCGTTTACATTGCTGCACACAATTTCCACAGCCTCAAATGTGTTGACAGTGATGCTTATCACCTCTGATCTGATGTAAGTTGCATTGACAATAGTTTCATTACTTGTTGCAGTGTAACTGCTTTCTGAGGCCTGAGAATGGGAGAGAAGAGTGATTAACAAAGAGAGGATCTTTAAATTGTAAACAAGTGCTTTGAAAATTTGTTTTTCTTTGTCATCCTTTAAACAAACACTGAAAAAATACCCCTCTGTTACCTCCAGTGTCAGATTGCACTGAAAAACTGTCATGGTATCAATATTTTATAAATCATGTACACCTCTTTGCAAAACAATGCTTCACTAGAGTAGAATCCCTTTGTAAATACAGATCTATAAAAATGTTGGGACCACTTGGATGACACTTTTGTCAACTAAATATAAAATTCTAACATATAAAAACTGTGAAAAGTTAAGATTTTACTATGACTCTTAGTAACTTTGTGAATTTAAAAGAGAATTAGACTGTTTCATTCAAACTTTGAATACACATGAAGAGACCTAACACTATTCTAAAATATCAATATACAAGTAAAAACGTACCACTAGTTCTGTCAGTTTGCATTTCAAATCTCCAGTGTCAACAAAATTTATGCCAAAAATGTTGATATTCCTGCAATTTTCATATCGGCTAATGTCACAGAGAGAGCCGCCTTCTACAGATATAAGTATTGGTGGAATAGAGAGGTTCACACTACAGTCGTCTTCACCAAAGCCATCATAACAGAAACACAATCCTAAGAGAGGTTTAAAAAAATAAAACAAACAAATAATATCACAAAGAAGGAAATAAAAACTAAAACAAATGATTAGCAATATGAAATTTCTAAAATCCAATTTTTTCAGATCAAACCCTTCCCAGGCAGGGCTCAGTTTCAACAAACCCAAAATATCTATCAGTTGAGAATGTAAGAATGAAAAATCTGACAATGACTAAGATTGCATAACAAAAGTTTTGATGTAGTACTAATAATTGATTACTTCAGTTAAAGTTGATTTATAACATCTTAAAATTTCATAGAAGAAATCATTGAAAAAATATTTATATATCAAGAGTATATCAGAGTATTTGAAAAAGAAACAGTTCTTTTACACAAAACCAGGTCCAAAAAATAGAGAGGAAATGTTTATGTTATGCACAAAAGGAAGTTTACATACCAAAGCTGCAGTTGCCATTATTGTTACATTCATTAGGACAGAGTTGATCGATGACAGGGGGTAATTTGGGAACTCCGTCTTCATCAATTATCCAAGTATTGATATCGATCGTTATAACCACGGAGCACTGAAGCTTGATGTTCTCCACAGAGACCAGGGACCATGCTGTATCACCAGTTATCTGTTTGACAAAACAAAAAAAATCATATGTTTTCTTTTATTACCAAATATTCATTGCTAAATTTATGATAAAAATAATCTACATAAGACAAAATGGAAACTGTAAAAAAAAAGGAGATTTCAGGAAATTTTATTTGATGACAATTTTCATATTTCATCTTTATAGCTATTGTCTTTCTCATTTCTTAAGTTTCTTTGTTTCTTTTTCTTTTAAAAAAACTAGAGTATTGCTTAATGCCAAAATGTTAATTGAACTGTTTCAAAACAAAATCCCAATTTGATCAATACAAAAGTTTAAAATTCTAATCTGACTTCATGTTTCTTTCAAGTGAAAAAAATATAATTAGTTCATATCTGTATTCATACTATATACTCACAATATAATCCAGAGCACAGAACAAAATGGCGTCAATGAATCTTTGACCAAGCAAATTTCTGCAGTCTGTAATGCTGGTCAAGTTTGCAATGTAATCTTCACAAAAACCTCTTGCCATGTCTATTGTTATATTGGTCTCTTCAACCTAAGATATGAACAAAACATGTAGATAATTAAATGCAAACAGCTTTATTCTAATGTTGTCTTTCTACTTTGAAAGAAAGAAAATTGACAAAATAAAGAATGATTCTATTTCAGTTAATCATAACATTCATGACATGCTAATGGCCTAATGTCCATGTTTTGTAATATGACACCTAGGCAAATATTGTTTTAAGAAAAAAGTGCATCACATGTACATTTAGGAGCAGACAATTTCAGTTAAGGCTTTTTATAGCAGGACATCTTGTCTACACAATATGATAACACTTGTATCCACAAATTAAAACAGAAAGAGAGAGACATAGGCAGAGAGAGTAAGAGAGAGAGAGTGAAAGAGCATGAGATAGAGAGGGTGAGTGAGAGAAAGAGACTTGGGGAGAAAAAAGATAGATATATATATAGAGAGAGAGAGAGGGGTGGATATATCTACAGAATGTTACTTACAATATAAACGTATGTTTGGTTGTATTCAAATGCAGGCTGAGGCTCAGTGGATGTGCACAAGGCTGGATTATCTGGGCTGGCCAGGAACAGAGATTCGGTGATATCTTTTCCTGAAAATGATTTTTTTAATGTCATTTAGTGCAAACTTGATTCATGTGCTCTTTAAAAGAATAAAAAACAAAACTAACTAAAACGTCATTATTTTCTCAATAATTTCATAGATGCTTATAATACATGACAATTAAAAATTGGAATCTGTAACTTTACAAAGGATAAAATTTGTTTGGTTTTTAATGTTATCTAAAGCCTGTTTATTAGTATCTCAAACATTCGTGCAAAGTTGTTGTTTTTTAAATTATCAACAGTTGATTTGTTAAAATTGAATGTCATATTGAGGGGTCTAATAGCCTCAGCTCATGATGCCTTGCCCAAACTGGCAAATTCTCCCAGCATTTATCAATGCTAGGGCAACAGTAATAGTTTATTGGCCTGTCTTTGATTAATACTGCTCAGTGTATTGCTCATGGTGCTAGTAAAGAGTTGTATTCTTTGATCCAAAGATTTCCTGGCTCTGTGTTTAGTTTGTACTTGGTGGTCGGGGTGCCTGGGTGTTTATATGCCGGTATCTTGTGTGCCTTTAATGGCTGAACACAGGGCTGTCCACAACACTGCTCAGCCGTATTAATGGGGTTCGATAATAAATATATATAAACACAAAAATTTAAAAGCTCATGATATTAGTGTTTTACATGGTTTCAATAGCAGGGAACAAGTGGCAATTTGTCACTTTCCAGATAGAACACTGGTCTATTGCAGTAACTTTCCCATCTCTCAGTTGAGAATTGGTACTCATTTCTATGCCTGGGATGAAGTTTCTTACCCAAGAAAAAACAAAGTTTCTGGAGTGGGACTCACACACGTGACCTTTACAAGTTCATTGTCTTGACTACTCAGCCACTTTGCCTCCTCTATCAATGTAGTTTGAGTCTAAATCGCTTACCTTTTTTGAGATGACCTCTTTTTTTTTCATGGTCCTCATCATTAGTGTCACTGCCTGGACTACTGTTGCTGCTTGAGCTTCCACTAACATCTACTTCTTCATCATCTCTTTGACACTGGAAGACATCTCTACCTCGGCCACAAACACTGATGCCATCAGATGAACACTCGCAGTAATACATGTCTGAGGTGTCAAATTCTTCATCATTTCTTCCACAGTAACCATTGAAAATAGAGTCCTCTTTACTCACTCTATAGTTTCAAACAAAGTATGAATATAAGATAGATTAAAAGGATAATAAAATGTTGGATTTGAGTAAAAGACAAAACAGTACCCAATGAAAACAATCACCAGGTCTTGATTTGTTATATGTGTAGTAGCAAGATGAAATCCTCAATGCCGTTTGTCTTACTCTGACTTACCAACTTAGGTAAAAAAAAAATAATCTGCAGTCAGTGTTTTACATAGTTAATCAAAGGTCAGACATAAAAGATTGAAAGAAGTAAAATAGAAAAGATTCTTTATGTTGTTTACACTTAGCATCAGACACTAGCTAAACCACTCTGCCACCTTGCCTCCAAAATTAATAGATTCACATACAAAATTCCAGAGTGAATAGAACATTTGGAGGGATTTTAAGCTAATTTGGTTGAATACTGCAACAATGAATTGTTTGAATTTGTCTAATTGTCAACACAAGATTTTTACCTCCATGTCAAACTGAAGAGATCAGGGTACGTTCCTGTTTCATTTGACTGAAGTCCATCTTCCCGTAATAGATCGTTCCCAGAGTCTCCATCAAACGTTCCACATAGACCTTTAAAGACAAACATTTTCACAAAGAGCTTATTAATTCATTTTTTTCATCAAAATTATCATTGAAAAAACAAAATATTAAATCAGATTCAATACAACAACAGAAACAAACAAACTGATCGACAAAAAAACTTCATCGTCAAAATTTAGATATAATGTTTTTGTGGAAAGTCATCAAAATATCAAAAAATCAAAAGCATGATAACGTAGTTGAGAGTCAATTACTCAAACCTTTGTCCATGTTTAACTAATACCTAGGGTTGATAATTCTTACCTTTGGTGGAGCCATAGCTTGCTCCTGATGCTGTCACCCAAACATTGAGAAAATCACCTAGATTTCCATTCTGCACCTTGACATATACAATGTCACCATTTGGTAGATAAACCTTCAAGACAATAGGAAAGAAAAAAATTATAGAATTATCATTCCAATGGCATGTCATTTTTATCATTTGTTTGACTGAACCCCATCAATACTGCATTGTTTAGGCCAGCCCTGTGATCCTCCCAACCATCAAACATGGCCAAACATAAACCTGCAAACATTATAGATATAAGGATTTCAGACAAGTAGGGAATCAGTCCATAACACTTTGAAACAATCCAATAGTCAACTGTCCATAACACTTTTAAATAATCAAATGGTCAACTGTCCACAACACTTTAACACTTGTCCAACAGGTCTGTTAATCATGCACTCTGATTGACCAAGGAGTCCCGTAAATTTGCATTTCCCTTTCACTGTAACATCACCAAACATCGGCGTCGGGTCTTGCATTTTTACACCTCTCGTAATGTGTTACGCGGTTGTTGCTGTTCCTCACGTTTTCCTAAAGAATTTCCCCCTAAAATAGCATCTGATAAGTCATAAAACTATAACCAATGAAATTCAATCATTTCTATGTCATATGGCTATTAAAAAAATCGAACAGAGAAGAAAGAATGTCAACACATGTGTAAAGAGAATGCACATCAATATAATAAGTGTTGCCAGTAATACTCTTTCAGTAAGTCATAATTTTCATCATATTTATTATCAGAACAACTTAAACCTTATTTAGAAGAAACAAATGATTTGAAACTAATTTAATGCCATGTGTTTGTACCCTTATGAACAATTCACAAAACATTTCAAGGTCAGCACCGGAAGCCTTGTGGTCAAACGATGCCATTGTCATGGGCAAAGGGATTCTTGTGGCTTGCAAAGGTATAGTATTTATTGATATCGTGACATCACAGGCACATGCGTGGTACTAGGCTTAAAGTAATCAAATGGTTAACTGTCTATGACACTTTAAAACAATCAAATGGTCAACTGTCTATGACACTTTAAAACAATCAAATGGTCAACTGTC
>JARBEP010274077.1:0-11075 GCA_030265255.1 Tritonia festiva
TGATGATGATGATGATGATGATGATGATGATGATGATGATGATGATGATGATGATGATGATGATGATGATGATAGGGGAAAAAATCTGACAATGTTGGTAAAAGATGAAGTGCTTTGGTGTTATTCATATCAAACTATCACATTTTATCACACAAAAATCCCCACACAAACAAACATATCAATTCCAGAACAATACCAAATTACAACAACTAGCTCAGAGAAGAGTATGACAACTACTCCAGGAGTAAGTTCACCCCATCAATTGTTTAGTAATAGATTCACACTCTCCCTTACCCCCTCCCTCCCCAGAAAGCACACAAAGCATCAACGCATACGTAGCCACACTACCCATCAATCATGATTTGTCTAGCACACAGCTGAGAATTCTGGAATTAAGGAAAGCAGGTGATCAGCCTGCAGTGTTGCTGGCAACAAATTGGCTTGTGTGAATTGACCAGCACAATATTTACTTGGTCATGCATACAGCCACATTACCCATCATCATTTGTCAAGCACACATCTGAGAAAGTTATGAATCATGACATTTAAGGAAAGCAGGTGATCAGCCTGCAGTGTTGATGGCAAAACACGACCAATGTGACTTTGACCAGCACACTATTTTACTTGGTCTCAACTGTCCAATGAAAAATACTAAACTGCCTATCTTGGCACTGAAGACTAATAATTTGATCTCAACTGAATGGAAACAACATGGAAGGATAAAGACAGCCATGGGCTGGGTGAGAAGGAAGAATGAAAGACCACCATTGATAAAGGAAGAATGAAAGACCACCATTGATAAAGGAAGAATGAAAGACCACCATTGGACAAGAAAGAATGAAAGACCACCATTGGACAAGAAAGAATGAAATACCACCATTGGACAAGGTGCTGAACAGAGTGGATACCAAGAAGGGGTAAAAGAAAAATAGGTAGACCAGACCAGGAAGAAGATAGAGAGATGACATTGTGTAATCCGGATGGTAGAAATGGCTACAAAAGACTAAATGATTGAGAAGGATGGAATAGGATTGTCAGAGGACTACAGCATACGTTGGACTGACAATACCTATGAGTAAGTAACTCATTTTAAAAGTTCTAAAGTTTGAAGTTTAACACCTTTTTCAACACATAAAGGTCAAATCAAGGTGGTTCAACAGAACTTGAGAAGATTCCAAGTGAATCTCCAGGACAGAGCCTTGAAAACTCTGAAAGGTCCAGAGAAAAAATTCCGCACCAGGCGGGACTTGAATCCTAGTCCTCCGAGTCCAGTGGCTTGACCACTGAGCTAGGGACGCCCCCAAGTAACTAATTGGAATCATTTCTATTTCAAATGAGCTGAAGACGATTATTCAAAAAGTGGAACTTTGATAAGTGAGAAGGTATCGCATCTGGTCTTGTATAAAAAACAAACTGCCTTTCTTGGCACTGAAGACTGATAATTTGATCTCAAATAAATGGATCCAAAAACAGAAATCCAAGAGGGAAGGATGAAAGACAACTATTGCACAGAGCATTGCACTGAGTGGAGACCAAGACGGGGTAGACCAGGAAAAAGATGAAGAGATGATGATATCGATTACTCAGTAGGGTAGAAATGCCTACGAAGAACAAATGAGAATTGCTAAGAATGCAAACATTGTTTGGAGGGTAACGTCCAGCAGTGGAGAGGACTGACAATGCCTACGAGTAAGTAAATGATGGAAGCATTTTTGTTTCAAATGAATTGAAGATGATCATTCAAAAAGTGTAACTTTGATAGTTGAGTATCAGATATGACCATTGGACGGAAAACTAAAGCTACACTTTTCCCGGGTTGAAAAAAGTTACAGAATCAGTGGAGAACAAAAAGATTAGATTTGTCTGTAATTCTAAAAGTTATAGAATCAGTGGAGAACAAAAAGATAAGATTTGTCTGTAATTCTAACAACCCCTGTGAAAAATAGCGAAGGACCCTGTATTATTCATAGTGTACACGTAATAAATTGATTGAACACCATGTGTAAAATAATACTGCTGTTATAAGTATATTCACAATTTTCCACCCTAAATCTCAATAATAACATTAACCCTTTAGCAGCCATCAGGCTTAGGAACATCGTATTAGTTACGGCTGTTTATCATAAAATATGTTAAACACTATTTAACATTGTATGCACTATTTCCATATTGGTGAAAACATATAAAGATTAAACATGGCTTCCTGATTGTTTCTATGCGACTGTCAGACTGTTACCCATTTAGCTGATGGTCTATTATGATTGGATTGACAAAGACTGACGCAAAGAAATCAGTTGTATCTGTAACACTTGAAAAGTACCTCTATTATTCTCTTGTAAAGATTATCTGACCTGGGGACAATAAACTTGGTGTTGGCACAAGACAGGTCCAATATACATTTTAACATTACTCTTTGGTTTCTCCCTTAAAAAGAAAACAGAACACAGACTTAATGAAGAAAGAGGGTTATGACGATGGGGAAAAAAAGGGAAAAACTCTATAACACATACTGATATCTAATTTTACTGTGAACATGTCGTTTTGTTATCATAATTGTAATTTTGTTATCAATCTTGTCCAAAATTCATGTCATTTGATTCTCAAGGCCAATTATAAAGAAGGCACCATAAATAAATACAGAAATAATTTCACAGACAGAGTTTATATTCACCAAATTAAAGTACCTCATACAAAATCTGTTTTGTACGCAATGAGTTCCTTACATTAAGGAACAAAGCTACACATCAATCATCTTACAGTGAAATGGTCTTCCCCTCACACCTGTCAACCTCTTGCACAGTAGATATACGGTGACAGTTTTAACTAGTTTTACTTTTTTTAAAAATATTTTTAAACAACATCTTTATAAACAGTCAGTGCAAACATAGAGAACAGCCAATGAAATGTTATCCTCAAGTTTACCATTGCACCGATAGACTAATAAACCCTCCCCAAATATGGTAAATATGTACAAATAGCAATAAAATACTGTTAAGTATTTTTTTTAAACATAATACGTGAAAGAAAATTTATCACATTGAAAATATAAAAACAGCTGATGCGTAAAATAAATCACCCAATAATACTAAATAACAAATTTGTTTCACAATACTTAAAATTTACCAACACCCTTGCATATTATAGAACACAGACTCAGCACTCTTAGACATTCTTCACCACCACACGACACACACTACAGCACTCGAAAGTCATGATTATTTTACAATTGGAACTTGAAGTCTTGGTTATTTTGATTGTAAAAACAATAAATGTAAAAAAAATGATGATATAGAAAATATTTGAGTTATTTAACGAATTACCCATTTAATTAATCATCAAAGAGTTATCATAAATTGTAATGAAATAGTAGAGTAATTATTGACATTGTTATAGATTCATAATCTTAATTTCATCATTCTGTTGAGTTTTTTAAAAATAAAAAAAAAATAAAAAAAATTATACTAATACCTTTTTACAAATATATAAAAAATGAAATCTAACTCATTTCTAGCAAGAACAAATAAATCATTTTGAGTAGACTGTGTGATTCACAGCACAATTGTAAATCTCACTGTGTGATTCACAGCACAATTTTAAATCTCACTGTGTGATTCACAGCACAATTGTAAATCTCACTGTGTGATTCACAGCACATATTGTAAAGCTCAATTAGAAAATACAATATTATGTAAACATGCCCCCAGAGCCTCTCTCCGCAATATAAGTGTACATTATTATTTTTTAAAAAACAATATTGGTAAAGTCATAGTCATAGTTTACATTATAGTAGCAACAGCAGCAGTGGTAATAGTGGTAGTGGTTGTAACTGCAGTGGTAGTGGTAGTAGAAAAAGATGATTTCTAAACAACAAAAGTGGTTGCAGTCGTGGTATGAATCATAGTATCACCAAAATAAACATGTCAGCTGTGGCATTGAATAAAAACACAATTCCAAAATGGCACAATTCCAGGGCTGCCAATGCCATTTCAAAGTTATTCAAATACTGTGTTTAGACCTACAAGAGTATTTTTGTAATAGGCAACAGCCATGATACAAGAAGATCTTTTTCATCAAATACCATGTCGTTTAGACCTACAAGAGTGTTTTTGTAATAGGCAACAGCCGTGATACAAGAAGATCTTTTTCATCAAATACCATGTCGTTTAGACCTACAAGAGTGTTTTTGTAATAGGTAACAGCTACTATGAAAGAATTTGACGTTATTCATCACATTGTGAATGGTGACTTCTAACAAATATTAGTTATTGGCAGCCCTGACGTCGTGTATGGAAAAAATGTGACCGGTTTTGACAAAGCGGAACATAAGTGAGATTTTATATCAAAGATATCGGTATCATTATGGAGGGCAGCAACTGACCTTACCAAAAGGCAACAAAAGAAACGTTCATCATCTCCGTGTCTGTCACACGGTACCCTAGAGATGGTTCCTACCCTTTCAAAATTATACATCTTCCAGGTTGTCTAAGGTTAGTATCATTGCTCTCTTACCAAAGTCAAAATTTCAATGTGAAATGTTTGTATCATTACTTGTTTTACAATTAAACATTATCTTCCCACTTCGTTACATACATTTTTACATTAAATAGATCTTATTTCGTGTCTTACCGATGTTGATGAATTTTAAATTCAGAATCGATAGATTGGAGAACAATTCATAGATAACATTATGTCACTTACAGGGCTCAATAAATTGAAAACGGCAAAAAGAAATGTTCTGATTGTTTGAAATCTTTCCTCATAGCTACCACGGTATGGTCAATTATTCTGACATTTTTTCATTGGTGTCTTAGGATGCTATTGACACAGGAAGGTCACGGTCGCTAATATATTGCTTGGGTGAAGCTGGTAAGCAGAGTGCTTTATAACTTTGACCCTCCAATAGTTTTTTGTTGCTACCTCGAAAACAAATTCTCCCACTCATGTTTGGCTTCCTCAGAAACAGTCACAAATGGTATATCCACTAAGGGTGAAATGACAGAGAAGGGGGGTGAGGTGGTAAGTATTATAATCTGGTCTGGTCTGGCTGCTCCTCCTCCTCTACATCCCCAAAGTACGGATTGGCGAAGGAGAAGTCATGGAAAGCGTTGCTGCCCATGTTGGAGATGACGAAAGTGTCGGTGGGGGTCATCTTGACCGGAGCCTTGGTGAACTGTTTGTCAAAATTCTCTGCCTTCCTGGGATTGGACTGATTGAAACGGGAGACGGGAATGATTGGAAATTGGAACAGATGATGGTATGGGGGGAAACGATTGGAAATCAGAAGATAGGGAATGCAGGCCTGCCGACCCGAACCAAACTAAAAACAGGACAAGACATCAGAAATACAGGACATTGATAGAAAAACAGGACATTGATTAGAAAAACAGGACATTGATAGAAAAACAGGACATTGATGAAGAGAAATAATTTTTTTATATAAAATAAAATTGATGAAATAGGCCATTTGGCAAGTTTTGAAATGAATAAAAAACATGGCTTGGGAATGATTGGAAATTGGAAGAGATGACAGGGAAAGTCAAGGAAGAACGGGGTCGCCTTATGTGGCAAAATATGCTCAGTCTTATTTCCCAGGGGTTTGCCCCCAAGGCAACAGTAAATAATGTTACGAGCAAAAGTTGGGCAACACCTAAAAGTGTGGCACTCATTGTGTGGGCTGATCACCTGTTTGCCTTATCTACATAATCCAGAGTTTTATCAGCACTGTGTACAGTAATGCTGGACATGGAGCCAGGCACAACCGTGTTCGGGCGATAATATTTGCTATGGATAACAAAACAATACAATGACAAGGGTAAGGAGTTCAAAGAGTGACGGTGGATGTAAAGAAAAGAGACCAGAAATAAATAGACCAAGAAAGAAGAGTAAAATACCTACAGGTGATGAGAATAAAAAAACACTGAGCAAGTCATCACAGTACAAAGCAATGTTTCATGAAAGAGTAGAATCATAATCGATACTAAAAAATAAGATAAAAGATAATAAAGAGCTTGAAGACGCGCAAGACAGATAAAAACCAAGCAGCAATGCTGATAAGGTCCGAATAATGTGAAGTAAAAAAAAAAAATAACGCTTTAATAAAAAATCTAAAAAATGTAAAAAGAAAGTCAATTTTTCTCTATATGTTCTTAAACATGGAGAAAGGATGAAAGATTTCATTTCTTAAAAAAATAATCCTGTAAAAGAAACCAACACAATGACGACAGATCACTGAAATATATCGGATAAAAACCTAATAGAGAAATAAATGAGCCGTCACCAAAAAGTATCAAAGGTGCAGTACATGTCTATAATAAAATGACATTTATTTCCTTTTGATCAGCGGTAATATCCATGAAAGTTGCAGATATTCTGAGGGTGTTCATAATAAGCTCTGTGGATGACAGACTAGCTTCATATATTTCCTTCAAGAAAGCTTGGAGAAAGACTTAATTCAAGAGAAAGTGAGAGAAGATAAACTAATACAAAGACAGTGATGGAACCAAGCTAACCCCCTCACCCCCACAGTCAAATACAGTAAAGGATTTTTTTTTTTAAACCTGGACACAGAAAAAACCTGAGCTGGTCCGCTGGTCCCATCCCAGCTTTGACCAGAGAGTATTAGCTTTGAGTGTAGAAGGTCCTAATTTTGAATTCCAGCCGCGACATAGGGATTTCTTTTCCTTTGTAGTTGCTCCTTATGGAATCAAGACTTATCGGAAATGGACTTAAACCAGATGCCCCACCTTTGATATAATCTGTAATGAGTTGCTCCTTATGGAATCAAGACTTATCGGAAATGGACTTAAACCAGATGCCCCACCTTTGATAAAATCTGTAATGAGTTGCTAAGAGTGTAAAACAAACAATTGTATAACTTTCTAAAAATTTGAAGTTTTTACACCATTTTCAACACATAAATGTCGTATCGAAGGTGGTTCTAAAGAACTTGAGAAGATTCCATGGCAAAGCCATGATTGAATAACTTTACATTTCCTTCAAGAAATCTTGGGGTAAAAGACATATTCAAGAAACTGTGAAAGAAGTTGTGGAAGGTACTGCAGCTAGGCTAGATCGGTCTCTGGGGGTAGCTGTGTGTGTCTTGTGTAAGTGTGTGTTTGTTTGTTTGTGGTCTCCAATGATCCCTGGGGGTTTCCCTTGCTGAAACCAGTCAGGTCTTTTGGTGTATGTGCTTTTGTTTGGTCATTTGCGACCTCCAACAAACCCCGAGGACTAACACAAAGAGGAAGACTGACAATAGTCTACTTATATCATGAACCGCACACCAACATTATATGACATGCACTGAGAGTAAAGAGGGCGGATGTAATTAAAAAACAACAAATTCCAACTCTATAACTTTTACTCTATAACTTTAAAAAATCTGAGCGAACTGTCATTTATTAATAGCATTTTAAATTTTACAGAATCTGTACAAAGCAGGAAAAACCCAATTCACTCAACAAAGACCAATCATGAGATAACGCATTAACAACGTTGTCAGAACAACACCGATATATTTAGGGCACTGTGTTCAGCAATGCTGAATATGAGCTGGCCGCAACACTCCCTGGGGGTATAATGTAGTTTGGATAACAAAACAAAACTAAACTAAAAAAATCAAATTAAAAGGATAGTCTAGAGGATTGAAAATATGCTGGTCTTAGTAAATAAGTAAACAAATATTTCAAAAATAGAAAAAGAATAAATAAGAACTTTCATCCTTGTCTCCATCTAATTTAATAATAATAAAAAAAGATTCTATAAGATGGAAAAAAAAACAACTGAGAGATAAACTAAACATGCATAAAGTGGCCTCTAATTAAGCAATAAGAAAAAACTCGGAAAACGCATAATATTGAAATATTTGCACTTCTATAACAACGTAATGATAATTCATATCACTTCATCAACTGTTTTTCTTTTTTTTTTAGTATTGGTTTTTAGAGGCATGGCTTTGTTGTAAGTTTAAATACAAATCCGTAATATAAGATCGTAATGTACGGAGAGGGATGTTAACAAGTCAAATATCAACACATTCTATTTTCATAGCTGAATGAACTACACCCAACTTCTGGTAATCCCCCTAACAAAAAAACTGACTTTATATGCATTCAATTCAAAAAGGCGAACTTCAAAAGATTTTTTGATAAGACAGATCCGACAAGACATGATCTCCATTACTATATTAACCACATGAATAAACTCTTTGACTGGAGCTGGCCGCAACACTGCTTAGTGGTGTTATGTGGTATGGGTAACAAAGACAAAAACAAAACAAAACAATCAATGGAAAGGAAAATAAAAGAAGACAAAGAAGAGGAAAATGATAGGATAAAGAAGGCTTGAAAGTTGGGGAGGGTAATTTTTCCTAAAATTGAACTCTTCCAATTTAAAAAAATCATTAAAGTACATACCACAATAGGCAGAATTATATATTTTTAATCACAAAAAAAACGGCACTGCTGGAAATTTCCGGCCAACTTTCAACCAACCCTGGAACAAAGTGGCTATTTTTTTTTTTACACAGATGGATGACAGTGAAATTTTTAGACTGTTTAGAAAAAAAATATGATGAGATGTTAGTCACAGTTAGATAAGAGGCCGACTTATCGGCATATGGTAGTCGAAGACGTAAGTCAGAAAAGATCCTCCCACAAACTCAACGGCCAAACTAATATACGGCAGAATTTCATTGTCAATACTAATAGTCTGTTCTAAGCGCAATGAATAAAAAATAAAATCTTCTATGATAAGCTACAAATAAAAACTCCCCTTGAAAAGGATGTCACGATAAAGTAATAATATAAATATTTTTTTCTAAATTCAAAAGAAAGGGAGAAAAATTGATGTATTCTTTTTAGACATTCGAAACAATTCAAATCTTGAGGAATACACAAGGCCACACCTCAACTAAAAAGTGTATAAAATAAAATAAAAAACAATGAAAGGAAAAAGTTTTTAAAAAAGTATAAAATACTAAAAAAAAATTAAATAGAAAAAAATAATAAAACTACCCTATGCACTCATAACACCTACAAAACGTAACTGGTGCTTCGATGATACAAATAATATTGGCAAACGACTATAGAGAACAATGTGTCACAACATAGCACTATGCTTGGATAATACAATACAATGCTAAGATGATACAATACAATGCTAAGATGATACAATAGTTGGAATATTAACAAAAGCACTGAATGCACAACATGAAGAAAGATGAGGGACGATAATAATAACAATAATTATTAAAAAACACAATACAAATGATATGAAATCGGAGACAACTCACAATTTTAGGCTTATACGGGGGCTGGACCTCACGGTTCTCCACCTTGTCCCAGAATATCCGTTTGAAGAAAGCGTGATCCTTGATGTCCCGTTCGCCCGTGGAGCCACAGCCTAATCTCTTGGTAGGAGTCTTCACTAAAAGCTGTGGGGGAAAACCATAAACAACATGTCAAGAGAAATAAAACGAGCAAGTCATTTTGATACACTTTGAAATAGACGTTTTAGATTTCTGAAAGAAAGAGAATAATCTGTTTGTTATTAGAAATGTTATTCTTGCTGCTTCCTTTGAAATAACATTTACAATGAATTCGTTGTTGGAGTATCCAATTTTGGTAAATGTTACAGTTTGTATTGATAAAGTTTCAATGTCTTTAATAGGATCAAGCAAGGTTAATAATGAGTGTAGAAATCTGACAGATGCCAATCGGAGGTATTCACTTTATTCCTGGTTCAACATAAAACATCAGACACAGGAATGGCCTTTTTATCTCAAAAAGCATCCTAAATGCTAAATAAACAAACAAAATAATATCATGGATATAACAGGGGTAGTCTCCAAAAAACGTATTCACAATTTAACTCTTTCATTGTCAACTTCAACATTTGTGAATTTTCTGTCAGGTTCCACCACGAGTGTGATCGGAGGTGAATGCAGAAAACTACAAGGTGATAATAATTATTGAGTTCCTTAATTGTCTACATCTGTTAATTTTTTCTAGCAAATATCTCCCATTTAGTTAAAAAATATATAATTTTTGCTTTGTTCACATTGGAAACACTTATTCTAATGAGGAAATGTACCTAACAGATAGGATTCAGATTCTGAGAATGGCAAAGCAAGTATTGACTCTTGGTTTAGTTTTGAACGAACTGAGTTAGGATCTACAGATTCAGTAAGTTTCATCAGGCTATCTCTCGGGAGTTAAAAAGATATGACTTTTTCCCTGACTTTGGTCATTTACTGGGTTTTTTTCTGAAAAAAAAGTGAGTGGCAATGACAGGGTTTAATAAGAATTGTGTTGTTAATTTGGCTACGAAGTAAAAAGGTGAGTACATTTTATTTGGGACCCCTTGTAATCCTCTCTTACTTCTTTCTTATCTAATTCCCTTTTTACCATTACAGTGTATGGCCAGCACATTGAGGCTGGATTTCTCTGGATCAAGATATTGAGCCAAGTAGTTGATCAACCCACTGTGAACTTGTAATACAATGATGAAAATTAAAATTTTAAACAAGAGTTGTAGGACAAAATAAAATGCAAAAGAAATCAATAAAAATCTTCGTTAAATCTGTATTTCCCTATCTTTACCCCTTTGCACAAGGAGATGGCTTCCCGAGACAATGCTTTGGGGTAAGACACGTTGTGGTCTGTGATGGATGTGAATAATTCTTCCTCATCCTCTCCATCAAATGGTGGCTGTGGGAGGGGAGAAATCATTGAGTAAAATACATTACATATAAATATAACATATTAACTATTTCTTCTTACTTTCTTATCCAATTCCCTTTTACCATTATAGTGTAGGGCCAGCACTATGAGTGCTGAATTTCAATGGATCAAGATATTAAGCCAAGCAGGTGGTCAACCCACTGTGGATATTAATTATTGAATATGTAAATTCATAATAAAATCCTATATGGGTAAGCCGAACAGGAGAGTGAGACATTAATAGCATTTGGAAAAAACATTAGCACAAGCTCTTTTGATACATCTTCTTCAGGTGTTAGCCTTATATTGAAAAACAGAATTATTCAATAAATGCGATTTAAAAAAGGCACACAC
>JARBEP010277408.1:0-18237 GCA_030265255.1 Tritonia festiva
CCCCTCATTCATTTTTTGGTGCACACAACATGTGTGGACACATGTGTAAATGTGACTGTGCAGGTTGTGTGTGCGCGTGCATGTGTGTGAGTATGTGTGTGTGAGTGTGGATTATGCTTTTTTAATGTAAAGCGCCTGGAGCTTGTTTCTCAATGAGATTGGGCGCTATATAAATGTCCATCATTATTATTATTATTAATGTCAGTAGTTAGTATTATTTCCTTTAGAGCCAATTTGTCACTTTCTGGATAGGATGCTAACCTATTGCAGAATACTTTCCCAAATCTCATTTGAGAATTGTTACCCATTTCTACACCTGGGACAAGTGAGGCAAATAGAGTAAGGTTTCATGCCCAGGGAAAAAACGAAGTGCCTGAAGCCAGACCTCGATGGCACGACCCTCGCCATGGAAGCCCAATGTCTAGACCATTATGTATTGATTGGTTAAACTAATGTGTTGTACCTTACTGCCCACCAGGTTGCTGCAGATGTAACTAACGAAGGGGAAACAGATCAAAGTAAGAGAATCAATAATTTCAGATATTTTAGCTATTCCCATTACCAAATATATAACAAGTGATATAAGCCATTGAAACATAAAACTTACGTCTCTTGTTATCAACAGAAAAGTCTGCTGGAGTTAATGTCACTGCAATACAAAGTTCCCCAATTGTTAGGAATCCCAGATTTTATTTTGATGAGTTTTTATCAACGCATTACCAGTGACTGAATTATGCCAATCTTTACAGTTCCATCTTAAAAATACCAGTCATATTCGAGATCTTTTAGATGTAGACACAACCAAATTATTAGTTCATTCACTTGCCACAAGTGGCTTGACTGCTACAATTCTCTTTTCTATGGCATACCTAAAATGAATGTTGAAAGACTGAAAAATACAAAACAAAGCAGCTAGGATTATAACAAAGACGAAAGTATGGAAAAATATATCCCCAATCCTTTACCATCTGCATTGGTTGCTAGTGGAGAAGAGAATTGAGTATAAGATTGCATGTATTGCCTATAAAGGTATAAATGGAGCTGCACCCCACTATCTAAAATCTTGAATGGATGTCGGCGCGATAGAAATGTCTATCATTATTATTCCCTTATTATTACTGGCCTAGCTGAATTAAAACCTATATCCTGCAGCCATGTGTAACTGCATAGCTTGCTACCTTCTCTCCTTCCCCAGTAGCTGAAAGTGACTAATTTTAGCGATCATCAGTCCCATTAACTATATGTGTTTCCAATTCACTGCATTTCATTTAGTTTCTTTGTAACATAATGCCTGTCCTGTTTTATTGTACATTGTCAGTAAAATTAGTAAAGCCACAGAGCTCAAATTTTTCCAAATGGGAAATAGGATGCCCTACCAGAGGCACCATACTAATAGCTACGTATTATGAAGTTGGCGAGACTAAAGATGTCCTTTTTTTAACCGGAGTAAATATTTTCTCTCTTTCTCTCTTTCTCTCTCTCTCTCTCTCTCTCTCTCTCTCTCTCTCTCTCTCTCTCGGTGACGAATTACAATCACACACCCCAACAATGAATGAACGGTCTCTCTTTACCCCACCCTGTACAGTAATAGTTTTCACACCCAACAGATCTGCACCATTTCGCCCCCGCTACCCTATGTGTTGACATTTGATACCTCTTAACTGTATCTTATCCCCCCTCACTGTCTATCCCAAATTTCATTTCACACCATAGGACTTTCTTACAACCTCTCCCCTCCCGTCCCATCACCACCTCTACTACTTAACCCACTGCAACCCCACCACTTTCAGCTAAGAAAGAGGCTGTTCAAAAGTGACACTAACTTTCTAGTCAATGCCCTAACTTTGATTCCTATGACCCTTTTATCAGATGTTTCTAGAATAATACAATGTTGTCTCATTTCTATTAGATGCCAATGCAGAACAAAGTGAAGCTCAAAAAGAAGATGAACCTGAAAAAACAGAGGAACCTGTTGTAGAAGAGGTTTGTGATATTTATCTGGTACTCCATGTAGAACATTTTTATGGTATATGTGGAATTCAATTGGTGTTCATGAATTTTTTAACTGATCAATGATAAAATATGTGGTAGTAAAAAAAATTGTAATCCTCTGAAACATGTATGTGTTTTATTTTTATAAGGTATGGGGCAACACTTTCTGCTATGTTCAAATAAGTGTTTGATCGAGCCCCATCAATACTACAGAGCAGTGTTGGGGCCAGCCCTATGTTCAGCTATGAAAGGCACACGAGATACCCGCCATAAATGCAGGCACCCTGCCCGCCAAACACGCCTGAAGACAGAGCCGGAAACTCTTTGGATCAGAGAGTTTCAGACAAGCAGGTGATCACCCCACTGTGTATAGTTAAAGCAATTGAGCATAATGTGTAAAACGTGTGACTGTCTTAATTTATTTTTGTTGTTGTTGGTTTTAAACACGTTGTTTGGGTTTTTTTTAAACAATAGCAGACAGAACCTGAGGGAAAAGAAGAGAATGAAGTTTCAAAAGAAGAGGAACCAGTTGCTGAAGAGGAACCAGTTGCTGAAGAAGAACCAGTTGCTGAAGAAGAACCAGTTGCTGAAGAAGAACCTGCTGCTGCCACTGATGTCCAAGCCCAAGAGAATGAGGAGGCTACAGGAGAAACAGAGCCAGCACCCACGGAAGATGTTGAACCTGTTGCAGACAGTGCACCGGCTACAACTGAAGATGTTGTAGCGCCTGTAGAAGAGACTGGTGGTGACAATGCTCAAACTGCTGCAGAGGAGGTAGAAACAAAACAAGACCATGATGTCCAAGAAGAGAAGTTGCAAGAAGAAGAACCCCAGCAAGTGAACCAACAGGAAGAAGGTATAGCATGATTATACTAAGTGACTTTTACACATTTTACAGGAGAGCCAAAAAAACCTGGTCCACGAAAAGTTAAGTTAGACGGTTAGAAACAGCAGAATTAGTAAAATTTGATTTTTAAAGAATATCATATCTTGCCTTTCTCAAGACCCTTTCTTACAAGCAAGTAGGCTACTTATTAACATGAAATTACATCGTTTCAACACCAACTGCCTGACCTTTATTGTCACCCCTTAAGTTAATTAGTTCTTTTTTCTTTCTTTATCAATAACCTTTAGTACCTTTTTGTGTAAGGTTAAGTTGATTAGTGCTACTTGATTAGTCTACCTGATATTACTATTATTATTATCGTTAATGATCAAGAGTGCAAATTTAAACCTTTCTCTTAGATGAACAAGATCCTGTTCAGGTCGAGGCTGTTGCAAAGGAGGGTCCTCCTGCATCTCCAAAAGTTCCTATGGAGATACAACGGAATGTTAATCTTGAAGCGACAGCAACAGGTATAGACTAATTCTCTTGATAAATATTTTTGAAACAATCAATAGTTATATAGAATCCTATTCTGAAATACTCTTCACTAACATTATATTCAGTCCTTATTGTCCATGTATTTCTTGTTATTGC
Organism: Tritonia festiva; assembly: GCA_030265255.1. Lineage (NCBI taxonomy): Eukaryota > Metazoa > Mollusca > Gastropoda > Nudibranchia > Tritoniidae > Tritonia > Tritonia festiva. The sequence continues at coordinate 3,473 of JARBEP010277408.1, forward strand.
TATTGCGGTTGTTGAATCCCAGGAATCTCTTTATCCCTGCAGTGCCTTTCTCATGAAATAATACGTCTTTTTTCATTGTTCTGCATCTGTTTACAGTGTATTGTTTATTGTAGGTCATGGGGTAAGGACTGTGTATATAACTCTTGTATAGCACCTTGAGCAATGCAGTGAACAGTTTTAATGAAAAAACTGGTCAATAAACAAAGTACTATCGACCTTGCAGTTATCTTTAAGCTATTGATAAAACGTGAGAAAATTTGCCACATTTATTCTTCCTTTGTAATAATTTCAAAAATTATTTTACATGATTTGTGTATCAATTCAAAAATTGCTTATGATTTTAAATATTTTTTCCAGTGAAATTTGTCCTAATGCCAAGTGGCCAAGTTGTGACGCTTGCCTGTACATTAGGTCAAACATTGGATTCATTGAAGTCACATTTTGCTATAGAATTGAAGATGGCAGTCAATCTTATTATGATAATGTTTGATGGTAAGTTGAGATAAGATTTGAATTTCCAAAGAGGAAAAAATTACAGTATTGATATCACTTAAAACATTTATTTACTTCCTTATCTGGCCAACCTGTCAGCTTTTTCATTGCCTACTATTCCACAGTGAGCTGGTATCCACTCTAGTATTATTTGTGATTTATTTGTAAGCTTGTGTAGTCTCACTCTAAGGGTTTTTATGGGCTCTTTTTTTTAGATGGATTTGGGTGCTCGTTGACAAAAGTTTTGGTTGGACAGGTTTCAATGAGACAAAGATTGCAACCGTACTTTAGAGTGCTATTACTTTTGTGACAGACCAACGGCTTATCAAGAAAGTGACAATTTGTCACGTGTCTGCTTCCTGCTATCAAAACCGGATTAATTTTCTGGCCCCATGAGCCTGAAGGCTCTTAAATACTCCTTACTTTATGCAAATCATACAGTCATCAGATCATAATACCCTAAAACAGGTGATCATTTTCAAATTGGTGAAGTGGAAAAGGGAAATGATAAAGCATATGTACAGCATGGTTAACAAAAATTTATCATGCCATGTATAATATTGATCATAGATTGAACATTTTCTTAATTCACATTAGTCTGAAATTACTTTTTTGATTCAGGGCAGTTTTGGAGCAAGTTTTGCGTTTTGGATGGATCTTTGTTTGTTTTCTTTTAGTTGTTTATAAGAGAATCATTTTTCTATCTTTGAAGGTAAAAATATGCCTGACTCAGTGACTCTGGCTGACTTGGGTGTTGGACCAAATGGCACAGTACAGTTAGAGATGCAATCGGCTGACCCTGTCAACACTCCGCTAAAGCCATACCGGCCCAGGCAGGAATACCACATGCCAGATGTCATTACTGTCAGAGTGGTGACAGGTAATATCCCTTTATCATTGTCCCATTGACGTGTTACAGTAGTGCCAAAAAGGTCAATTTTATTTTTAATTGGTGGGTAGACTATGAATAATCTGCAATAGCTGTTCCTTAGAAAGATCAGACAGAAATAATCTGTCAATTTGATCTAAATTGTCCTATGCTCTATCCTTGCATCACAAAATTTCATCTGGACCTTGTGCTTTATTTCTTGTTTTTGTAACAGTGTCTTCAGCACAGTTAGAGTCGGATGCCGACAATACCTATTTTTTATAGCTTATATGTAAGTGTGTTTGAAAGTGTGTATCTGTGTGCTGAAAATGATGATGAATAAATGACCACAAAGAGGCTATATTACCCTTGCCAGAAAATGGAACCAGAGAGAATTAGATTAAATGTGCTAAGTGTCAAGGGGGATCAATCTAAACCTACCAACAGAATCAGTTCCTATCCAGTGAAAGATCTATTACACTTCACACATTGAGCTGTCCACCACTCCTAGTCATAGTGCTAGGGAATATTTTGCTCGACTAAAGTGTGTTCCCATCCAGCTTCTGTTTCTTTTTTATTAATTAAACCTGAACAAGACACACGATTTTAATTATCTCCCTTATCCCACTGTAGAAATGAGTACCAATGCTCAGTTGGGAAAGTAAATTTGAGATAGGTAAGTACCCTAATCATCACACTGGTTCACATAATACTACAACTGAAATTAGAGAGGAACCGGCACAAGTAATCGGTGGTAGCTAGCTCAGTTCGCAGTCAGGAGTTCAATCTCCACCTTCTATATAGCTGTTTTTCTGGCACATTCACATTTTCCTACTCTCATTGATACCACTTAACACCACAGAGTCTGGCCTAAGCTTCGTTGCCTAGGCTGCATGGTTCTTACAGACATTTACTTGCTAGTGTCTATATTTCAATGTATATATCATATTTATATCTATGTCATGACTTTTTGCTGCAGAGGATGGTGAAGCCAAAGACGTCGTGGTTGAGATTGAGAGATCTCGTTCCAAGAAACCCTTCCTTGGAGGATTCCGTAACAAAAATTCTGGGGTTGAATTTCACAATGCAGCTGCTCAGACCTTGAAGAAGCCAAGACCGCCACCAACAGTAGAACGATTTTGTCGGGACACTCAGACTTGTGAGCAAAAGAACACTGTAAGTTCAATTGTGTTGGGTTTTTTCAATATTTTAAAGGCTGAATTTGATGGTTGTCTGTGTGAATCATTGAACATGTGAACCGTTTTATCAGGGATAAAAATAGTGCAGCCTTTAGCTGAGTTGATCATAATTTAAGAGAGTGGTTAAGCTGCGGATGGTATGAAGCAAACAACATACGTTTGTATAAATCTATGAAATTAACAAGTGTATAATACCTTGGAGTCCACAAAATCCAATTAATCAACAATTGGTAGAAACGTGATCAATTCATGGTACCTATTTGGGTACAAGAAAATTTTGATTATCACTTGGTGCTGAACAAACTTTCACATTCATTGGCAACATTTCTCACACACAATTTGATGTTGAGAAGAGTGGAAAACTGGAATAGAGCGAGATATTACACTTTTAGCTCGTAGTCATTTATGCACTTTCATTAAAGTAATAGATCACATCACCATTCAGGAAGTGTTTTGAACCATGGTAAATTGTTTCATTGTCACGCACACTGGGTCAATATTAACGGAACTTGAGATGCTGTGTGGTTTATATGATATTTGCAGAATTCGTTAAGAGTTTGGTTAAAACTGCATTTGAACAATTTCTGAACAAAATTGTGTTTTGAGTTTATAAGATGTTTTATAGATATATGATTTTTCAAATCTATTGTAATTTGATAAATTTTCTGTTACGCCGTATGTGGCAAAATCTGCTCAGTTTTCTTATAGCTGAAGGGTCCACCACTAAGGCAACATTAAACATTGTTATGGCCAAAACTTGGGCAACACTTAAAAATGTGACGCTCTTTGTGCCATTCAAGGTTCGTGCACGGCGGACTGATCTGCTGGCAATGACACTCCTTGGGGGGTATAATGTGGTTTGGATAACAAAACAAAACATACATTTTCAGTCAAGTCAGAGGTTACGTACATCAAGTGATTACAGATCGTTTATACAGAAGAACAGGGGATGGATATTTTTAGTATCTTACTTTCAATCGGGAGTTCATAGATTTTATACTAATAATGGTATTTGATTATTATCAGCGTCAACAAACAACGAACACCACCAGCACTCAAATGACTGGAATAGGAGTCTACATCAACAACATGGAAGACAAGCTCGTAACACCTGGAAAATACTTCTCTGCTGATGAGCACTGGGATTTGATTCTGAGAAATGTATGTTTGCTTTCAGTTTTTTAAAATCATTCTGTGTTAACTGTTGGAGGCTGTTCTAAATAACATTTTTTCTATGTTCTTTTCATCTTATTGTTGCTCAAGATGGCGTGAAGAATGAAATGTAAAATTAGGAAAGCAAAAAGAATAGAAATGAAAGTGCTGAGAATGGAATGTAAAATTAGGAAAGAATAAAGAAATGACCAAGAACGTGGACGGAAAAGGCAGAATTTAATTAGTTACCACACCCTAAATTGTATTTATAAGAGCATGGTTGCAAGATAAAGAAATTTCTGTTTGTACTTATTTCAATGCTATGATATAATATTCACTGTATAGTGGCAATGTTTTTTGGGGGGGATGACTTGAGCAATTTTTTGTTTATCTCATTTTACAGTTTTCCGGCTTAGCAAAATTTTGATCTTTTTCAATTTTGATTTTGCATTTACAGTTGTTAGAGACAAAGCAAACCTGACACTAAAAGAAACAGGAATCGATAAAGAGAGAAAAAAGAAACAAAAAGCAAAGCAATTCATTTTTTTATATGAATATAAGTTGATAAAGAACTTTTTTCCTTTGTCTTACAGGTGATAATTCTTCAAAAATACTATAGAAGATGGCTGGCCAAGCGTTACGTGACTAAACTGAAAGAAGACCAGGCTATGAGGCTTGAGTGGGAACGCCAGGAAGAACTCCGCAAAAAGAGAGAGAAAGAGGAACGAATTAAACGCGATTATGCTCGAAGGCTCAATCCTAAGACAAAAGCAGATTTCGATATGTTACTTCATTGCTTGGAGAGTATGTTCTACCAATTGTTTTTTTTATCTCTTTAGCTTTATGATTATCAACCTATACAAGAGGCTAGACCATGAAATTTGTTGGACTTTCCCCAAAATATGCAGATTTTTATTTGGGGTTCAGCTTTTTAACCTCTAACTTGAAAATTACAGTGAAACCTCACTATACCGCCACCTCTAGGACCAAAGGAAAGTTGGCATTAAAATGAGAATGGCGTTGTAATGAAATGTTTGAGTGAACAAATTATCCAATCTGGTGAAAAGAGGCAGTATAATGGGTGGTGGTATAATGGGGTTTTACTGTTCCATTTTTTTGAATATTTTTTTTTCCATTTATTTGCATAATATATATATATAATATACACAAAATGGATACAACAAAAGTAGTGATACCACTTATTTCCATGGTGTTCACTACGTATGATAATAACATTACGTATGATAATATCTAAAACGTGTGACATTTACACCTCCACTATAAATATATAAATGTAAATATTATCCTCCTATAATTTCATTTTTTTCAACAAAAAAAGTTGTTAATATAATATCATAACGTATACAATGATAATCAATAATTATCAAGGAGTATAAATAGATATCAAGTTATTGCAGCCTGAATAAGAATTCAAAAAATTGACTGCATTTCATTGAATAAATGCTTTTTCAATTTCACTTTAAACGTTTCTTTTGTTTCTATCATGGTAATGATGCTGTTGAACCATATTGCATGATGAATGACATGAGTTCTGCAATGAATTTGTCGGATGCAATAAATCCCACTCATATCATGTTTAGATTTTTTAATTCGATTAAATTTTTATTGAATGTAACAAAATGAAGCAATATAAAGACTTGATGCATGTAGTGTGATGTGATACTTGCACAGTTATTATTGAATAGATTGTAATGGAATGAAGCTAACACCAAAAAGAAAACCAGGAAATGATAAACTAATGGAATGACTACAGTGATTTGGATCTTTATGTTTTATCACTTTCAGAATGGCGTCAGGAAGAAATGGAGAGAATAAATTCAACTCTCACTGGTGCTGAACGTAAAGCTGCTTTGTGCATGCTTTTGGATCAGGAAACGGAGCTCCTCTCAGCCATTGAAAGACACAAGAATGAAGCAGACAAAGATAATAGAGATAACAGAATTATTGCTTTCTTGGAAAAGGTTAGATTACATGTTGATTAGCATTTTAGCATTTATATCTGATTATCATAACCAGCACTTGCTTCTTTATAGGAGTTTTCACCTCTCATTGGGTTAACCTTTACTGACACAAACTAGTTACATGTCATATTCGCCACTCGTGGGTGTTTTTTAACCGGTGACTTTAAAGAGTGAATAATTTGTACCTGACACTAAAAACACCCCATTTGCCACTGGCGGGTGATTTTGACCTATATGACCCCTATTATTCCGATGTTCCAGTGGCAGGTTCTTTCAATTTCACATTGTAATTATTTTGATATTTGCAAATGGAAAGATGAAAAACTATACATTGAAAAAAAATGTTGGTCAATAGGCAAAAACACACACAAGTGGCTAAGCACAACAAAGTTCACAGGGATACCAAAAAAAAGATATAAACTAGATAATGGATAAAAAATGAACAAAAAACATTGACATGCACAGGAAGAATAATGAATGGATAAAGCATTGGTGGAGTTTCAAATATCTATTCATTTAAAAACACAGCATGTAGATATGTACACCGGCTGGGTTTTTTTTGACCCGCTGGTGGCAAACAGAGAGTGTTATATTTCCTCCTATCACTTTCTTAGTTCACTGTTTTTGCAAAGTCATTCATATTTGACTGTCTGTTTCCTGACAACGATTTTTTTTCAATCGAAATTTTAAGTTTGTTTATTCAGTCAGTTTAACTCTTTGGCAGGTCGAGTCATCGGCTGGTGCGGCGGTCAATAAAATCCAGATTCTATCGGCCAATCAATTGGTACCACAAGTTAGCTAACTTATTTCGTGTCTTGACAAATCCCTCTTTCATGGGAACTCTTGGGATACCACCGGTTGAGTCATGAGCCAATCGGTAGGCTGGTGCAACAAGTTGGCTAAATTTTATTGTTTCCAAACATTTACTGTGGTCCAAACCTTAAATAGTGTGTGGTAGTCAAAGAGTTAAGAATCTCTATGTATCTCATTTTATCTTCAGTATTCTATCATTTGCGGATATTTGTAATTGTCTGTAAAAAGCAAAGAGAAAGAGTTACAACCTTGTAGTTTTTTATCCATTGCCCTTGTTTCAGGCTGCTGCTCCCAAGAAATGGCAAGGACATGATGGAAAATTGACGTACATGGACACGCCATTCACCATCAGGGCCAAGGAGTTGCGGGATATATACAACAGTATTAACATGAAGTTCCTCACCCAGGATGAGAGACTGGATGTGTTGCTCACCCTAAAACATACTGTCAAGGTTTGAAATTTTCATTTATTGTTAGATAACAGAACAGTGTGTTGTTTGTAAGCAGAGGAAGGGTTTTGCCTGAAACATTCTACATCACTGTCTTTTTTCCTTTGGAAGTTTCTACATTTACATTTATTCTGTTACCCTTTGGCGGGCGCTGAAGTGACCTATCTGTGTTGATAGAGCCCTAAAACAGCAACAAACAAACAACAATAACAACTTCCAGCAGCCTCCATTTCATTGTTGGGGTAGTTGGGTTTTATTTTGAAAAAAATAATTAAAGCATTGAGCAAATGTTACTTTGCAAAATAAGAAGGTTGTTAATCATTTTTATCTGCATTGTAAAAAAAAAAAGAAAATCCATTGAATTAACAGGCCATATACTGACTAGTTCTGCACAGGGCTTCATAACATTATGAGTGCAGGGAATTACACCGCCTGTGGCTTTGATTTTAAGATTAAAATGGCTCAATTGTTTTCAAACAATTTGAAATTATATGGAACAAATCAGATCTAAGTTTCTGATAAGCTTTCCGTGGTAAATAATTTTGTGAACATTTTCTCCTTTTTTTTATAAATCATGTAATACGGTAATGATCTGAATATTTTTTTCAAGATCTTACAAAGAACAATCATAATATTGTCATATGTGTCATTCTTCTGGGGTCCCAGTGGCACAGAGGTTCAGTTCTCGCCTCTGAAGCGAAAGGTTCTGGGTTTGATTCCCGGCAGCGACACTGTCGGGTATTTTTCTCCTTGAAACTCTAACATATTGATTCTAGTTTATTTTTTATCATTCTACTGTAATGTGTAAGTTCTTCCCATTTCAATATTGACTGGTGGCACCTGTGTATTGTTTAATGTCATTTATGCCGTGTCATTTGTAGATTTATATCTCCATTTGATTCCCAGGAGCATGACTGTAAATTGACCCAGGAAATAATTGAGCTGATTGACAGAGAGGCAGATCTTCTCATGAGAGGAGTAAAGGAAGGAAACTTGACTGGATTAAGGAAAAGAATTTCGACTCTTTTCCTTCAGTACATCAAAACACCTACCTTTAACCCAGAAGCTGCCAGGCTTCTCAAGGTCAGTTCATTAGATATTCTTGTTTTAATCCTGTCATTGATATTAAGTTCCTTTCTGCATCGGATGCTGGCCTATCACTGTTACTTTCCCAACTCTCAGTTGGTTCCCATTTCTACACGTGGGGTGAGCAAGGTAATTGGAGTGACGTTTCTTGCCCAAGGAAACAATGAAGACCTGAAGTGGGACTTAAACCCACGACCCTCGCATGGAATTCTGATGTCTTAACCACCTGGTCACCCCACCTCCCTTGTTGGAGCTTATCCAGTTTACATTGTTTCACACAGACTAGGGATGCTTTATTCTTTTCCAAGGATGACAACAAAGTGCTTTAAAATATTTCAACAGAGCATGAAGTCCTCTAAGAGCAAAACGAATATAAAGATATTATTCTCATGATCAGAATATATTCGTATTGCATATTATAAAATATGTAAAGGTTGTATTTAAATCACTGACTACTCAGAATGTTTCTAAATTGGCATATATTTTATATTTTGAATTTAGGTTCCACAAGATCCCAGCACTTTGCGAAAGAATATCAACTATTGCCACAGCTGTGGTCGCTATCTTCCATCTACTGACTTCTTCATCACTTCCAACTCCAAACAAGTGGGCCGATGCCGCAACTGCATGAAGATTGAGAATGATGGTAGACAACGTGAGGACTACACGTTCTACCGTGTCATGTTGAAATCCCTGCGCAAGTGTGAGGAAGCTATGCAGGATGGAAGCAGCATCTGCTACCTTCTCCAGGTATGAAGAAAAGGCGGTACAGATATTACTTTTCCAATCCAGTGATCCCTTGAGCTTTTGCCCTTTGATCTGATGCCATGGTGAAGGATTTACAAGTGTTTTGTAGATATAAAATTACAAAAAGTGTAATATCTTGAAAATGTAATCATCGAAGAATATATATCTTGATTGTTTGGCAGGAGCCATAGAGAATTTTCATCGTTATGGTATTGCCACAAGCTAAGCAAGGCAATTTATGACTTATTATTCTTTTTGTTGGTAAAAAATTTAAGAAAATAATGATTTTTTAAATGTTATCACCTCTTTCGTTTATCAATACCTAATAAATTTGTAATTAAAAAAGCAAAACATTTCAAGCTTTATCGACGATTTGTATTTTAGGAGAATGACCTCCGCTACTTGGTGGAGAACATTTGGAGCAACCAGAGTGTCCTCAGTGCTTGGGATGACCTGTATGACCTTGTGTTGGTACGATGGGATAAACATCAAGAGTGGTCTCCCTGGAACTGCATTCTCCTCACTCATGATGAGGCAGAGGCTCATCAGAAACTATTCAGCCTGGAAGAGGTAAACTCCCCCAACCAATCTCTAATCATTCCACTTTTAAGTTTAATTTTAATGGTTAGAAAATGTAATGTCAAACAGTTCAAATCAGTCTTTCATTCAAAATATTTTTCATTTTTAGAATCAATCTACATTTGTGTCAGATTTATAACACGTTTTGTTTTAGTAAAGCTAACATCTCACATCATTGCTAAATCTTTTTTTTTGTTCTTTTTTTTTTGTTCTTTCACCACAGGGCTATGGACATGTCTTCATTCACAAAGTTACTCAGAAGCACAACTTTGCAAGGAATTATTTTTCACGTCTGCCTGGCATGGCTGAGCTACTTCGCCAAAAAGTGGGTAATCGTGAACTCGTCAATAACAACAACGGTCCTACAGTTTCGGGTCATACAGTGCCTACGGCACAAAAAGTTTAACTCTTTAGTATAAGCCTTTAGATAAAGATAAAGAAATTATCGCTTCAAATACATCTGTTTTATCGAACACAGATTATCTGAAAACAGATTATTAGAAAGCAATCATCACTTTGTAAAAAAAAAAAAAGAAATAAAATTATTTTGTTCTGACTTTGTTCTGTTGTTAGGCTGGGTTGTGAAATTTATGTTATGTAATATAGTCACAATTCTTATAAAATGTCAATGATAGTGTGAAGACAACTAATTATTTGCCATGTAAAAAAAATATTTAATCGCAAACTGACCATATTGAACATAGCGATATTGACATAGTTTGTAAAAAAAAATAATAGAAATGAACCAATGAAGGTAAATGGTTTGCATGCATGACAAATAGAAGACTTTCTTTTTTAGCCAAAAATAATGTTGGAGTTATATTTAGACGAATGGTTTGCATCTGTCACTGTCCATTAGGTCTTTACGATACAGGGAATGAGTGAGTTGTTAGTAATGATAAAAAGAGGCATTTTTAGTTTGTTGATGTTCGGACATCTGTCCAAAAATGTATGAAAGTGAGTAGCTTATTCATTCATTCAAGAAATTATTCAATAATCATATTATGACTGTGGTGTTATTTGTCAATGATACAAAGATATGATAAAAAGTGGGGGCAAAAAATGGATTTCTTAAACCTTGACTGTACCTGGAAATTAGTATTGTTTTCACCCCCGATTTGGTTCATTTTAATTTCTTTTACGATTTAAACCTTATATTGTGACACCTTTGTACCCTTACTGCATGGCCTTTGCCACAAGTTTTAGGAAAATAAGTGAAAATGACTTCTCATACAGAAAAATTCATAATGTTGCCAGAGCAAGTTACAATCAAAGGGATTGTAAAAAATGCAGTCCATAGAATTAAAAATTTGTCTTTTTTCTTCAACCTTGTGGGTTTTCGACTTTCATCAGAGTTCAGAGTTTACAAAGTGCAGGACCACCTGAATTTTCGACTTTTATCAAAGGTGCCAACGTAAGGGTTAAGAACCTAAAGGAAACTACATTTTCTGAAAGTGAGAGGTTAATAATTGATAAAGAAACGATCATTCTTTTTTTTTTCGGTCTACAGAGATCTGTAACATAATCTTCCTATCATATTTCAAGCTATTTTTTCTGGTTATAATTTGTGTGATGAAGGCATATTTTGATGTGATCATGTTGGGGCATGGATAAAATATTATAATAGAAAGATTTCATTTCAAACAAAACATCCCTCTCTTGTTTTATACTTTATCAAAGTCTTAATGTCTCTCTATGATAAGCTTCAAGATGTTTCATTTCCGTTTAAGCTACCACCAATTTATTTTCTAATTTTAATCTGTGTATTTTTCTTTTTTTCATTCCTATTGTTTTCCCCCCTATGAATAAGTACAGTTACTCACCATTGCTATAATTTGATGAAAATGAGAGACACCTGTGTAACATACTTTATTGAATTTAAATGTATCAATGCCTTATGTATTTAATGATGGTAACAATAAATTTATTACGGAGATTTATAGACAACTTTGCATTCCATGTTTTCAAAGTTTATTTAATTGGAAGCCAGGAACTTGAAAACAATTTGGTTTTTCAAAACATTTATAATTCTCGAAACGTTCTTATTTTAACACTAAAGATTCTATGTGAACCTTCAGGGCATAACTTAACAAATTTTGAATGGTCTGGAGAAAAGATTTTGCAGACGGAATTCAAACGCCACTATCACATGGTAGGGCTTGGTGTTGTACAAGACTCATGAGTTGGAAATACTTTGGATCAATAATTTAAGACAAACATGTCATCAGCCCACTGCCTGGGTAAAACATTACTATGATGATCACTTTCAGGTTTAGCTTTAGAAGTATTGTATATCAAAAGTTTTTCGATAATAAGATTTTAAAAACTCAAGCAGTTTTACTGAAGTCAGCAGGAAAGAGGTGTCCCTTTGTTTGGTGATGTTTCATTCCACAAGTTTTGCCTTCGGCTTACTTGGAAATCGAAGAAGTCTGAAACTTTTGTGTTCAATTGTGAAGCACCTTTGAGTGAAATAATATCTCCAATTCCGGGGAAACAACTCACAAATTGACCTCGCTCATTATATAGTAAAATATGCTGAGTTTTTTATCTTATGTAGGTCGTCCACAAAGTAAGGGCCGTTTCCATCTATTGTTTGTGCATAATTGGACTTTCCCATTTTTAAATGCTGAATATTGGCCCACATCGACTCTGAAATGTGAGTTAGAAGGGGGAAATAAGATAAAATTATAAAGACAGTGAAAGAAGGACAGAGTAGATTAGATAACTGGTGCAAACAACGTTTCAAAAAAATGTGACCACATATATCCAACACAAATAGCACACACATTGCTGTATTGAAAGCACCTGCACTCGGCCATGGATCAAGAAGTCTGTGGTTTGACGGTCAGGTCAATTAAAGGGCATTTTTTTCCAGGTGTACGGGTTCAAGTCCTATCGGAGATGGACTATAAACAGAAGGTCTCACTTCTGAAATGATCTTCAAGTGTCAACAGGGGAGTAAAATGAATAACTTTTAAAGCGCACTATGGAAGCCATTAAACAAAACAAAAAAAGATGATGCACAAGACAGTTACCAATACCAAATATCTTTTTATTTCATTCTGAAATAGGGTCTACACCACACATGCATAGAAATCACATGATACCAAAAGCATTTATAATAAAATAAGCAAAATAGACTCACTGGAGTTTCTCATTTATCATAAAGACATTCAGAAACAACAACAAAATATTCAAATACAGACATTACTAGTAGTATAGAATCTCCCTTTTTACAGGTTTTATGGTTGTAAACAAGTCAAATAAATAATAGGTAGGGAAAGGGTTTGATCAAGATAAATGAACATCATAATATGAATAATAATTATAGTAATATGAAATAGAGTGAAAATCACAACCATAGTTTCCAACATTTCTCATTATGTAGTCATTAATTATCATGTGACAACAATGATGTTTGAAATAACAAAGACTTCTTACTCTACACTAAGAAAGTTATGATAAGATGACAGTCATTACGTTGCAATGAGCGAATGTTGGTGGGGGGAACATGCCTCACACTCAACACACAGGCCTATCAAGCCTAATCGAAGTAAAAACAGGACGACGAGACTATAGGAAAACAAGACATTAATAGAAAGAAAGAGGATTGAAATAAAAGAGTTTAAAAAAAACAACCCACAAAACCCCCAGATTATTTACTAAAAACTGTGAAAACAGGTCATTTGACTATTCTAACAAAAAAACTGGGCAGTTAGTATTAAAAACAGAACTTGGCAGGTCTGCATACACTGAGTGAACCGACTTGCTTGGAAACATCTAGTTGTTTGTGGATACATCCAATAACAATAACAAACAAATTTTATCCAGGCAAAAGAGGGACGATATCTATGAAAACAAAAAAATGAAAGAGAGAGAGAAATCAAAATCCAATACGACATTACAGACCCCAATCTTGTCTTTAGTATCTAACCAAACAATACCTGGTGCAATTGATAATAGATCTAAGTGATTAACATAAACAAATCACTGGCACTCCTACAGTATCCCTATTCTTCTAACAGTCTAGGCTGTATTTCTCAAAATTTCTGAGCTAGGCGGATAGAATCATATAGCAACAACAAAATTCTAATGTCTGTATAAATAAAAAAAATCTCTGTATATTTCAATATGTACATGTTGTAATACTTATGGACAGTCACAGAGAGCAAGGATTAATACTATATGGACTGCCACTGCACCATGAGACTCAAATCAACATCCAAATGGCATGAATACAAAGGGAGATAAGGATGAAAAGTTTAAAGTTGTTAGTTTTACACCCTTGGCAATCTATAATAGTTCATATCAAAGGCGCTACCTCCGATTTGTAGTCCATCTCTGATAGGACTTGATTCCATATCTACGGCGTCAGAGCCATAACAACTTGAGAAAATCCAAAGGAAACAATCCCCACGTTGGCTCCGGTATTTGAACCCACGACCCTCCGTGCACCAAGCGGGAGTGTTACTGCCACTCTCTGATGCCCCCCAGATAATAATGATGAATTCTCAAGTCGAAAGCATTCCTATCTAAAACACCTAAAAACAAAGTAGTCAGAAGTAAACAGATTTTGGTTTTGTTCATTTTGTGTGGTTCTTGCATCGCATTTGTTAATATCATGTTTCAGAAAAAATAAATCTGAATGGTGTCACTCCCACCTCCAGCACCAAACAATGTGCCACACATCAAAAAGTTGACAGCATTACATAACACAGTAAGATCATCTCACATGCGGTTCAACTGAATTTGAAGCTTCTACAAAGATTTCAAAGGGAGAGCCTTGAAAATTCTGAGAGGTCCAGAGACAAAAATCCTCCAAGGCAAGATTTGAACCCTTTACCTCCAGTTCCAGAGGTGAGAGACTTGACCATGCTGCCATAAACGCACTCACCCGAAGTGGAAATATAGCTCAATTATCGTGATCCTTCCTTTGCATCAGCTGTGCAGTAAAAAGGTCTAGCTTCGCCATCAGATTTCAAATGGTACATTCAAGGTGAACCAGGGCTCATTACAAAATTCAAAGCTACATACCACCGCAAGTGGCTAAGGAAGATCATAAATTTAGGACAAGCAGGAGATAATCTCACCACAATCACAAAAATAAATTAAATACAAATTTACATGTTAATTGGCTTCAATGAAACAAAACAAAAAATCAGTTTTGAATATTGCTTTGGGAAAACCAATAAGAGAAAACATTGAGCCAATAGTAGATCACAGCCTGGGTAGAAACAAGAAACACAAAATACATGAGTAGCAGGGAAGCTTAATCTTCACATTAAAGACAATATACAATAGACATAAGGATTCTTGACATAAGGTTTGTTTGTTTGTTGCTGTTTTAGGGCTCTATCGACACAGAAAGGTCATTTCAGCGCCCGCCATACGGCTTCAA
>JARBEP010278518.1:0-11047 GCA_030265255.1 Tritonia festiva
AGAAGAAGAAGAAGAAGAAGAAGAAGAAGAAGAAGAAGAAGAAGAAGAAGAAGAAGAAGAAGAAGAAGAAATAGTAATGGTAGTAAATCAGTAGTTGTTTTCGTTGTATAATATATGGAAGTGGTGGTGGTGATAGTGGTTTTTATGACGGATGAATACAAACAACCAAACACACGAGCACACAACCGGTAAGGTTGGTGAATGACCATGTGACCACAGTTTCCATGACGTCACCAGTCTTGACGTCGGCGGAAAGGGGTCGTGCTAGGCAACCACGGAGGCCGTCCATTGATTTACCAACACAGGAGTTTAATAATCATCACCGTTGTGTTGTTTTCGTGGTAATTCCGTTCCATTATCTTTCACATGTACATTCCTTTTACAGTAGATTGGATTATGTAGTGCATTTTGCTATAACATGTGGAGTGTGATGCATTTGACCTTTTTCAAAGTATGGAATTATGACAACTAAGGTAAAGCCCTTGCCTGTGCAACAGCGGAGACTGCTGATCGGAAACACTATGTATAACGCCATGGAAGGCAGCCATTCGCATCATTTACCACCTTTAGGGAGTCAAACAGTAGGAGGAGGGAATAGTGGACATGGTGTTAGGGTTCAACAATTGTTTGAGGACCATAATAAACATCACTCCGTTCCAGATAAGCGAGAAATTATTCAAAATGGCGGCGGTGGAGACGATCAATCTCAAACACCTCAAGCTGTTGCTCGACCATCTTCTAGTGCTGGAAGTACTGGTAGTAAGGGTTCAGGAGCAAGGAGAGGAAATAGGTTAAGCCCAGAACTGGCAATGAAACAATACATGCATAAATTGAGCTCATATGAACATCATGAAATATTCAGTTATCCTGATGTCTATTTTGTTGGCCAAAATGCCAAGAAGAAACAAGGAGTTATTGGGGGATCAAACAATAATGGTTATGATGATGAGAATGGATCATACACGCATGTGCCTCATGATCATATTTCTTATCGCTTTGAAGTGTTGAAAGTTATTGGGAAAGGTAGTTTTGGTCAAGTGGTCAAAGCTTATGACCATAAAAATCAAATACATGTGGCATTAAAAATGGTTAGGAATGAAAAAAGATTCCACAGACAAGCTCAAGAAGAAATTCGCATTTTAGAACATTTGAAGAAACAAGACAAAGATAATAATATGAATATTGTGCACATGTATGAAAATTTTTCGTTCAGAAACCACATCTGTATTACTTTTGAATTGCTTAGCATGAATTTGTATGAACTAATTAAAAAGAACAAGTTTCAAGGTTTCAGTTTGCAACTGGTCAGAAAATTTGCACATTCAATCTTGCAGTGCCTCGATGCTCTTTATAAAAATCGAATCATACATTGTGATCTCAAACCTGAGAACATTTTGCTCAAGCAACAAGGTCGGAGTGGGATTAAAGTGATTGACTTTGGCTCCAGCTGCTATGAACATCAGCGAATTTATACCTATATTCAGTCTCGTTTTTATAGGGCTCCTGAAGTTATTGTTGGAGCGAAGTATGGTTTACCTATTGACATGTGGAGTCTAGGTTGTATTTTGGCTGAACTTTTAACTGGCTATCCTCTATTTCCGGGTGAGGATGAAGGTGACCAGCTGGCATGTATCATTGAACTCCTTGGCATGCCTCCTCAGAAGCTCCTAGACCAGGCCAAACGTGCACGCAACTTCATCTCTTCAAAAGGATATCCTCGTTATTGCACTGTCAATACATTACCTGATGGAAGTACGGTATTACAAGGCGGGCGTTCTCGTAGGGGCAAGACACGTGGCCCTCCCGGAAGTAAAGATCTGGTAACAGCTCTTAAAGGCTGTGATGACCCCATGTTTTTGGATTTCATGAGACGGGCATTAGATTGGGACCCCCAGCAGCGTCTCACACCCACCCAAGCTTTACGACATCCTTGGCTTAGACGTCGACTACCCAGGCCTCCTGCCTACAACAGTGAAGTGAAATCTGAGTCAGCTCTACGAAGGAATTCATCAGGGAATCGTAGCAGTGGCATGCCAAAACTGACAAATGGATCAATCACTGCAAGTGGGAAAACCCGTCAGTTGGCGATTCAAGATGATCTTGCTTCAGGACTGAACACTCGCACCAAACTTCCTCAGATTGGATCCACTATGTAATGATTATGCTGTTGTGGCATAAAGTGTTAATTCATGAAACATCTTTTGACCTTTTTTTTTGGGGGGGGGGGGGGGGGGGGGGGTTATTGTTGTCTCCAACCTTGGTTATTTTTTACACGACTTAGGTCATTGCCATTTTTCATTTTGACTTATGGTGAAGATTCTAATTTTAAACAGTGTATATAAAGTTTGTATCTTAAAATTACCTGTGTGTGATTGTGATGTGCTCATTGAACAATGTAATTTGGTTGATATAATCTGTGCAAAGTTTTTGAAGACAGTGAGGAACAATGATTATAAAAGAGAGATAAATATTTGATGCAGAATTTTAAATCAAGGTAACTTTCTTTTTTTTTCAGCCATGGCACTTGATTTCTAATATTTATTGTAATGTTTTGCCTCTAAGAAATACTAGCGTAATTTGATTTACATCTTATAAAAATCAAAACAATATTACCAAGTCACTTCCTGGTGAGACTTTCTTCTTTGAAATTATTTTCAGATAGATTGTTATTTTTCACCTGTTTTTCTCTTCAGTTGAGTTTCTCCATGTTAAATTAATGGAGAATTATTCTTAATTAGTTAATTATCTGGTGTAATTTGTAAATCAGAATTATTGTAGTCACGATCACCTTTGTACATTATATTATGATGGTGGGCATATGAAAGAGTGACGGAGAATAGACAATTTGAACAGGTGTTAAGGATACAAACAATTATAACATGTTAATCTAAACGTCTCATTTTAGAGCAGTTTTAACATTAACAATTTTGAGACTTAGAATTGAAACATTATGATGTCTCAGACCCATCTCATTTATTTTATTGATAGATGTTGAACTACCGGTATTTTTTAAAAACAAACCAAAACTGATTGTATATATATCTCCCTGTAATTTCTTGGTGATCTTACATTTTTCTGTCTACTATTATGTAGTGTAAAAGTTCTGGTGTATTTTCTGGTGAAGCCGCTCAAATTTTGGAAGAGATAGATAATCTTGAAGTTTAGGTTTTATACTCCTTTGACTTTTATGCAAAATCGACAGAATAATAATAATATGACTGGAAAGAAAGTCTAAATATGTAGCTAGTCTCTCTCTATGACAAATGTTTGTTAATATTAATTTGAGATTTTTTAAAGCAATAGTTGTCCCTTTGCATGTTGTATTGATTTTTGAAAAAAAGTATTATTATAATATTTGTCAAATATATAATTATATGTACCAACACACATGCCCTATTTTCTGGTCTTCTAGTGATCATTCCATTGCCACTCCCCACCCCCCACCCCCCGATGCCTTGAAAATTAATTTTCATTTTCCAGTCACTTTGCATTGCTTTGAATTTTGTAAATTTCTTTTTTGTTTGTTTGTTTGTTCATGTTTCAACTGACCTCTCTTGTTGAAAATCTCACTTCAAATTTATTTGCCTGTCAATTTTTTATTCATTATTTTCCTGATGTTTTTGTATAGCTGTTGTCACCTTTGACTTTGTTCTTCTTAAATATCTTGAGATGTTATTTTGATTTTGAAGATATTCATTTTATTCAATGTTTTTAAAAAACAATTTACTCCTGGTGACAAAACATGGTCATGACAGTAACAGGAAGCTATAAAATCTCAAAGATTAGGGAGGGGAAATGGTCTTGATCAACTCATTTTTTATGAACATGAAGGATCAGTCAAAATGCAATACAATATAATGATAATGGCATGCGTACATATATGTCTCATTTATTTAGTAAAGGCTGTTTTTTAAATTAAAAATGTAGTTTATTACGAATGTTTGACACTGTTGGTTAAATCAAAATTTAGCTCACATTTTCAACAGTCTGTTGTGATAGAATAACTGATGATCCTCTCTCACTTTGCTTGCTGGAAGTTTTCTTTTTTCATATTGAAAGATTTAGTGTTATCCCAAATCAAAATATGTCACAACATTTTTTAATTGATACCCACCTGTTAAATGTATGTAATAATAAGCTTTGTAATATTACGATTGTGGAAAAAAAAACCTTGTTGACATTTTGAAAATTTAGATTGTCAAGACTTTTTGCGGATGAATTGACGTAGATAGAGGGCTAGTACCGTTTCAATTATTACCTTTTATATGAAAAACACTCGTCGAAAAACAAAGTAAAAATGATTTTGGTTGCACCAGAGACTATAAAGAGACGAGAGGCGGAAGTGTTACTTGCCACACATGATGAGCCAATCCCATAGCAACGCGATTTGAGGTGGTAAAAGTTAGTGAAATTACTATTATAAATATCTGTGTTGTTTCCTTTGTGAAAAAAACAGATCTTTCCTTATGTCTCTATTACTTCATGTTATGATTCCCGGTTGAGAAACGTTATAAGAATAAATTTTAAAATTGATTTTTGCGGATTGTTTTATTTTCAGCTTTATACCTCCTCTATCTATCCTTTATACAAATAATAGTGGACGATCCACGCATTTACTGTCCCAGTTTGATCACGCGATTGTTATGGCTTTGTCATTGAGGGTTTGCGAGCTTTCGCCTCTCGCTTCCTATTACACACTGGTTGCACCAAGAAAGAAGATTGATTGGTGTGGTGTTGGCAGAGTGTTACCCATGTTCGTAGCATCTCTGTAAATCTGATAATTTCTGTCTTAAATCAAGTATTTTTTTATTTTCTGTATTATTGACTTCACAGTATACTGGATATTCATGTACCCATTCGGCCTGTTCACTTACTACACGCAGGTCTTTCTTTCTTATTATATTGAGAGCATGGCCAGGGTGCCTGAGGGGAAGTTCGTCTGCATATATTGTCTGAACCACATTGGTTAGAAATGTAGGGTAGTGGCTTTTACTTTTACTGTTAACATTTTAGAAATAAAGGTATTGTTGTAAGGTGCCTTTCCCATGAAATAGTTAAATCCACTCTATTGTGAACACATTTGCTTTATCCTAATCATTTTTTTTTTAAAAATTATATTGATTTGACATCTTTAAAGAATTTTCATTATTATTTGAAGTGGCCAAAACTATAATTCCATTGATTCCAGTTTGCCGTTTAAAATTTTGATAATTGATATTTCATTGTTTTGTGTTCAATTGTTGTATGATTGATATTGAAATTATAAAATCGCATAAATTTCTTTTAGTTTTATAAGATTACAGTTTGAAATGTTGGGTGATTTATGAATTCCCAATTTCTGGCAACTATCCTGTCACTTGCTGAATACCCTGCATTGGTGTGAGGAGAACGAGTTAAAAAGGAAAGGAAACTCTTCATATTTTCTCTATTATTAGTAATAGCAACAAAATTATGATAATGAATTATGAATGGATGTTCATTATAATTCATGTTACTGTCACAATGATGAACTGCAGTGGACCGTTCTAAATATAAATCAGTAAAGTAAAATGTTATTGTAATGGATGATTTATTGGGGTTTTACCGTATAGTTTGATGAATTAAAATTTTATTTGTAGATGCACTTCCCTGCTATCACCTGTTTTTATCTTTAGTGACAGTACAGGGATGTTTGTCATCATTTGTGGATCTCAAATGCAAGAAAGAAGTATACTGTGGCCATTGTGATTCTGATAATATTTGGTGTTGATCTTTGTTTTTCCACTCTCTCCCTCGATTTAAACATCTGATAAGTTTATGATTTTTAAAAAGTATTCCAGTGACACGAGTTTATATCACTTGGACTTGGTGACATATATTCATTATTCCTCTGACGACATTTCTATGTGACATTATTGACTTTGGGTCATTTATATTTTAATTGTTGATTTTCTTGTATTGTCCTTTTGATATAAGCAGTGGGTTGTTATGTGTGTGGGGTATGGAAGGCAATTGGTCTGTGTGATGTGAAGACCTTCCTTAGTGCCCAAACTACTGGACATATTTACATACAAATGCTTTAGTGGTTTGGTGTTCAGTGTAGAAAGGAAGGCAATCAATCACCAAAACACCCTCCTATTTTTTGGGCACTGACATTTCTAATTTTTAAAAAAAGAATATAACCGAGTTGAGTTTGTTGTAGCAGTGTGGTTAAGAGGGTTTTCAGGGTTGTTTTTTTTAAACTCAGCATTTAACGCGTCTCTTCTTTTAACAAACTGGTCTGGCTTATGTGTGGAAAAGAAGTGTTATATTTGTGACTTTAGCATTACAAGATATTCCAAATGTATGAAATGAAATTTTTACGTAATATGATCAAAATTTAACGACTGTATATTTTTTGCTACTGATAAAAATTATTCTATCAACAAGATATTTTTACTGGAGCTTTTGCCAAAGAAGATTTGAAGATTCTCTTGTGTTCTAATGACAAGGAGAGCACACACCTCCAGCCCATATAGATCTATGACATTTTAGTTAATTGTACGTGTTTTCTGTTTTTAATATTGGAGTTCATTTTTTGAAACTCGGACAAAAGGTCAATGTAATGTTATGTGTGATGGTAAACATCACAGTATCTATAAGTCAGAAAAATTATCGCATAATAATAATATTGTTTTAGTTATCATATTATATATGACAATTTTCCCAATACTACTAATATTTATTACTTGAAAGACATCATCTCAAAAAACTCTTGTCAGTGTCAGTAGTGCTGAGCCAAGTGTCGTTGATCATGCTGGGTAACATTACAAATTAGGAGTCAAATTCCCATGAATTAATAATAGATTTATATTGTGGAAAATGACAGCCCAAATTCTCCTGTATGGATTACTTACATTCTAACACGAGCTGAAGATTTTTTATGCTGGTAGTTTATCGAGATGCCTTTTTTCATGTATCGCCATTGACAACAGAGCACCATTTGTCACAAGTCACAGCTTCACGTTTTGGACACAGTACAATTTTTATTGTTATGTATAAGTAAGAACCATTTTGTATACAAACTCAAAACCTTGAATGAATTATGCTCCATCAAGTCATCATAGTAGCTGTCACGGCAGTAGCCAAGCTTCATGAAATATATTTTGATGATGATGATTGTGTACTTTAGAGTTTTAAAAGTGTCTTTGAACTCGTGCCATGTAGATCAGATACACAGTGTGACGACATGACAAACAGATAATTTGATGAAAATTGAAATCCAAAAGTAATAATGATGATAAAGATACTTTTATTAAAAGTGCCAAGTAAATGTTTTATTTGACAATTTTGTGCATCCCACTTTGCTCCGCCGCCTCACAATACAATGACAGCCATTTTTCTACTACTATTCATGTATTTTTATGCTTGATAGTTTAGCCAACGAACTTGTTGCTGTTGTTAAATTTGCATGAAAAGCCAACAATAGAGTGTAGCTCAAAACTTCACCA
This sequence comes from Tritonia festiva, assembly GCA_030265255.1. Lineage (NCBI taxonomy): Eukaryota > Metazoa > Mollusca > Gastropoda > Nudibranchia > Tritoniidae > Tritonia > Tritonia festiva. The sequence goes on from JARBEP010278518.1 coordinate 7,470, forward strand.
TAATTATATATTCTATAAATGTGTTGATGGTCTCAATGATTAATTGCATTTTATAATGGCATCAGGGTTTGTTTGTGTTGTTATTTTTGCTTTATTGGAAAGGGGCGGGGGTTGATATTTTTTCAATGTGAATTTGGTGTTGGCTCTTGCCAACTAATAGATGTTATTGTGAATGTCATTTGCACAAATACTTAAGACAGAGGCGCCTCATTCATTCTACTTCACCATTTCCTACTCTGACTCTGATGGATGGAAACACCAATGACAGTAATTTGGTAAAAGAAATTGGAAACAAATGTAAAGTCTTACCTAGTATGATGGCAAAATGACAATAGCTACCATGTCCTAATGTACGTACTACACGATAATATTATTATGGGGGAGGAACATATTAAATTGTAATAGTAGTGTGGCAGTTGAACACAATAGATTCATTTGATATATCATGTGCTGATGGATGCTTCTACAAAATTAATTTAACACATTTATGCTAATGTCTAAACTGAAATCCACCAACTGCTCCTTGTTATCCTCACTTTGTAAGTGTACATAATAATATACCAAGAGCAAATAACTCTTGCCAAACCTCCCACGGCTCCCCCAACCCACTGCTCCCTGCCCTGCCATGTTCTCGTATTGATATTGCATTCCATCTCTTTTCGATGATGAATTGATGAGCAGTTTAAAAAAATGAAATCTTGATCATCATTTTTTACACCTTTTCACTATCTGTACTGTTTGACATTAAAGCAATCCTTTCTTTCATTGACTGAAGACAATTCATACATCTTAGTTTGTCACTTGAGAATCATAATCATAAAATTCTGGTGACCAAACTACATGTAGACCTATGTGGGGGTAAAAAATAAAATATACACGGCGCCAGTCAAATTCACATAAATCAGAATGTCTAGATATAGCTCACCAGTGTGGAGGGATTAGAAATAGAGAGTGAGTTAAACTGGCTGTGTACAGTCATCAGAGCTTGGTTCAAGTGGTGTGCCAACAGTTTATGTGTGTGTACCTGACATATGCCTTGTGTACGCAACATCACAGCCACTGATTCTCAAGTGATGATGAGTCATTTAAGTTATGTTAAGTCTTCATTACCTTCCAGTATTGATCTGCTTCAGATTTTGGACTTTCAATCTGCGATGGGTGCCTCCTGCCATCTTAAGATAATCCAGTATCAATCATTTCTACCGACAAGTCATCTAAAACCCTTGCTCTCTGTATTGTTTGTTTGGTTTCTTTTGATTTGGACTTCACACCTTGCCTCTCTACACATTTCTTCTTTTTTTTCTACTTAAACAAATAACAACTCACCTGACAGTTGAGTAGGGGGGGGGGAATGTAGATCTTTGTTTTCATGAATTTTGAAAAAAAAAAATTTGGTATCAATTGGCCACCCCTAGATGTGTACTTTAGTTTATTTCTATCATTAACAGCCAAGCAGTACAGTAGACATTTTAACATTATTTACAATTTTTACAAGTCTTGTCACTGTGACCACCATTAGATTACCATTTTAATTGTCCTAGTCCAAGATTTTATTATTCTCAGCCAAGTGAATAGCATCGTCCAACAAAGTCTGTTTTTTTCAATTTATTCTTGAGCGAAGCATTTTTGGGGGTTGCGGTTTTTTCCAGCTAGGTGCCTATGTCAGTCGTACATCACCAGACATTATTTTTTTTAATACACCTAACACAATACAAAATATTGAGTTGTTTTTTAATTTTAAATTTCATTTTTACATTGTCATTGTCTTTACGATAACACTTTTCTCTTCTTTCTATCTCCCTCCTTCCTATTGTTTGTTTGGTTTTTCTTATCATTTATCTATTAATATTAATTTTTTTCTTCTTTTTTGTTGTTGTCTCATTCCCTTATTTTTGTCCTTGCCTGAAAGAAAAGATAGAGATACCGTCCAATCACCTTCCCTCGTTAAGCAATGTTGTGATAGCCATCCTTAGATTGGCCTACCTTTAACTTTAAGGTGTTTTGATATAATCCTCATGTCGAAACATTTTCAATTTGTATTTGAGTATTCCATGGAGTACCATGTATATTATATTGTTATATATGAAATGTATGATATATATGTATGTATATTTCATCATTGTGTTATACTATTGTAAGATGTAAAAAAAAAAAATGTTGTATACCTTCATAATGTGAGTTTGAAATGATTAATTTCTTCATCACACTGCATCAGCAGCTGTGTTACTTTGTGAAAATGATGTCATTTCATTTATGTAATTATGATAATACAGTTATATTAGTTTTGTTGTCAAGGCTGTAAAACTCTCACATAATTTATTGTCTTGTGTCTACTACAGAGTATTGTGTAGTATCTTGTGACACCATTTTTCTTCAAAAGAAATCTTTGTAATAAATTTGAATGATAATATCTGTTGTTTCATGAGTTAGATAGGAATTTTCTTTTCAGTTAATATTAATACTCAACTTTTTAGTTCATCTTTAGTCAAAAGAAGTATGTACTGTGTGAATCTTTTGGATGTGAGAATGTATTTTCTATACACATCATAGCATAGTGGGTTGAGCGCAAACATGGATTATCTCTTGAGTTTGGTTAATGTATTATCGCTTCTATACATTTCTGTTATTTTACAAGGCAAAGGAAGGAGGCGTTTGCAGCACAGTGGTTTTGTCCAGTCTACTCTGAATGAGGAGGTCTAGGTTTTCCCTCGGAGCCTTTCAGTCATTCAACGTTTTTATAAGTCTCTCCTGAAGTATCACGCAGACTCTTTAAATCAAATTGGATTTAACCATTTTTTTGCCAATGTAAACTGAATTTTTCAAGATAGATGACTTGAAGAATCCAAGACTGGGCAGTGCCAAACATGGATCTGTAGATATTGCGCCACGCCCACATGTGTATTAGTAATTAGTCAGCTCATGTAGTTGTTGTGATGAGCCTAGTCCTTAGACATCGTCTCAGTGGTGTGAACAGATGCTTTCTAATACTAATACTCCTCAGTTTAATTGTCTATTAGTGGCTTCTCCATTTTCCATATGACTTGTCTCAATTCTATAGTAATAATAGTGGTAGAGTAGCAACAGAACATGCGTCTACAGTTTTAGCATATCTTGTGTGGGAACTCAAATTTTGATTATGAATCCATGAATCGTAATTTGAAAACTGAGAGGAGTATTTATTTCTATAGACTAATGCAACTGTATAAAATCTTCATTGAAACACAGAATTCTATATTTCGACGTTCAAACTTAACATGTGTATCTATTTCAGTGGCAGACAGATTTTCTGAATTTTTTGTCTTCTGAATTCAGATTGAATTAAGCCTTCATAGAATTGTTTTGAATACTTAACACGTCTCGTTTCAATAAGTTATTTCCGGGTTAATGTTGATTAATGGTCACATAGCATTTTGCTATTTTAATTTTTTGAACTCACTCATTCCGGGGTTAAAGGATACCATTGAAGGTAAAGTCTTAACGTCTTATTTAATTGGTCCCCAGCAATCTATGTTTTTGAAAAATATGAATGACTGTACTGTACCATAGCAAGCTGAAGTTAAAACAAAAGCTGGTTATTT
>JARBEP010279629.1:0-11013 GCA_030265255.1 Tritonia festiva
AGAGAGAGAGAGAGAGAGAGAGAGAGAGAGAGAGAGAGAGAGAGAGAGAGAGAGAGAGAGAAAGGAGAAAGAATGAAGGGTGGGGGGGAGAGAGATAGTTTGAAGGATGTTATCATCAAAGTAACCTTACACCAAAAGGTATTATTTCAGAGTTTTCATGGCTCTGCCCTGAAGATTCACATAGAATCTGCTCCATTTTTAAAAACTGCCTTTGATGTGACCTTTATGTGTTGAAAAGGGTGTAAAACTTCAAACTTTAGAACTTTTTAAACTGGAGAAGTGTCCTTTGGAGTGGAAACACTGGTTGATTTATCATTGTTACAAGCATATTCTTTAGAGGTTAGCGAAAAATGCAGTTTCTGTAATTTTTTGGCATGGAATGATGTCCCAAGAGAGATAACTAACATGATCAGTATTCGTTACACAATTCTTCTAACGATTACTTGGATCAGGTAGATAAGGCAAGCAGGTGATCAGCCACTATACCCAAACCTTGAATGGCACGATATGTGACACTTTGTTGGGGTTATCAGATTTTGGACTCATGGTTAAATTGTGTGGTGTATCCCTCCGTTATCAGGAAACAGCACAGATTTTGCCATAGCAGGCAAAGAAATAAACATTTGAATGTCAAAAAGATCATACCATTTTCTCCAGTCATTATTTCCTATTGTCCTTTGTGTTCACAAAGTGATTTGTTAGCAAATGTCATATATGATTATATCAAATATTAAATTATTTTTTTTCTCTTTTTTTTTTTTTGCTGTACCTCAGCATCCATCAACTTTACTGTCGTGGTTCGTAATTGTGTCGTTGACGATGGGGGCACCAATTCTGAGACGGAGATTGGACGTGAAAGCCATTGTGGATGGATGCGGGTGTTGAAGTACAACGGACGTCGGATGCGAGGCTGCATACTGAGTTGTGGGACAGATGGTTGTAATGGGGGAAATCACATAGGCCTGAGTGGACCCTTACAAGCCGGTCTTGCTTTGATAGCAATTGTGGTGGCTCGAGTGGTAGATTAAGCAATATATTTTATGACTTTTTTGCAACAACAATATGAAACATCATGTGGTTTTTTAAAAAGTTTGTTTGAGGTTTTTTTTCTTACAAATGGATTTCCTGAAGATCTCTAAAGTCTGACCTGCAAGCGTGGATTAATAAGTGTCTGGGACATTCAGTGACTCCAAGGAGAGAGTATGATGTTTTGTGGATTCATTATGGATGTGACGTGAGTGTACCCTTGAGAATGGGATTATTGGAGGGGTTATTCTTCACTGCAACACTGACCCAAGTTTTCTGTCCACTGACTATGCCAGAGTTTTCCCTCTACAGACTGGCAGTTTTCTCATCACTGATCATCCCAGTTCTCAGGCCACTGACTCGAGTTCTTTCCCCACGGAAAGGAGTTTTGGCCAACTCAGGATTATTGTCAGACAGTATTCATGGCTGTAGCTGAAGCATTTCTGGTTTGATGTATTTTCACTCTTTGCGTGATAAAGAAAGGAACAAAGAAGACTTGGATTTTTCAAATATTGATTTTCTTCTTAATTTTTCTTCCGTGTGATGTAACTGTATTTGTTGTCTTGGAAACAATAATATTTTTCAGTGATACTTCAATTCTTTCAAATATATTATTTGGTGGTGTCAGCGATATATTATTATACGCTATGAGAAAAGTTGTGTAAATTTAATTTAATTGTCATGTATTTTTTATACACATGTTGTGAATAGTTGTTTAAATGACATAAGAAGAAATAATTAAGTATAGATCTTATTACTTTTCAATGGTTTCAATTTAAAGTTTTGAAGTCATAAAGACAACCAAGCGCACTCGATACTGCCAGTATTTTATTGTGTATCTAAAATAAATTTACATACCTATGAACATTTGACCAAAGAATATCAATTTTTAGAAAAAGAAAAGTGAGACGATTGATTGAAAATCTGTTTCTGAAATTATAAATATAGTGACTTTTTTGGAGATTGAGATAATCGGGTACAAAAAGGAAGCTGAATTTTTAGGATTATTTACAAAGCAGCCATTATAATTCCAAAGTAGAATTCAATGAGCAAGGATAATCAAAAGGATGTTTAAGATTTTGAGTTGATATTATAAAATTGATTAAACTGTTTCACTTGTAACAAGCATTTGAATTGATGAAGTTGCATTTTATGTTCAAGAGGTCCATTTTGCCAATTTTCATATTTTTTATGGATTTTCAAACTATTAAAAAATATTTATCACATGTAAATAACATTGTATTCCTATTTATGTAATTAATAGTATGAAACATTTTCATACTTGTGGTTTCATTGATAAAATCATTATTTTTAATAGTTCCATGTTTAAAACGTATGACTTTACAATAGATTATCAATATAATTGAATGATTATGGATATGAAGTGTAGGGAAAAGTTCTAAGAGTGGAAGCACTTGTGCGATTCAAGTAACTGTCAGCCATGAAATCTCATGATTATGATTGCTATGAAAAAAAAGAGAACATTTCACAGTGCTGGAAAAAATTGCCAAAAAGATTGAAATGGTGGTATGTTTCAAATATAACCTCCAACCCATCCTACACATGACAACGGTGCCTTGCCAGCAATGAAAAGACACCACACGACTGACTGAGCTCTTATTTGTGGCTGACTTAAACTTAAAGGGAAGCATTGAAACTGTTAGCTCATTCCTAGATAACATTACATTATTGAGCTCAAGATGACCCTGTCTTGTAGAAAGTCTTAATGTTCCTTTAAGCGTAATGAATTAAACAAATGTGAGGACCCAGGCAAATATACATATCGAGTCTCAGGATACAAAGTTTGAGATAACAGATCATTAGTTTGTTAGCATTTTTTTTTTTCATTCAAATTGGACGATTAGAAACCAAAGACATCAAAGTATTTTTGTCATAGGAGTGTAAAACACACAAAATGAGCTTTAACATTTTGACTCCCCCTTGGATTTTCATAGGTGGACCATGGCCAAACAAATTTATTGATAAAATGTTCATGCCACAATTAGAACGACTTCACTAAGAATAAAGATAACATAGCTAATATATACATTTTCTTGTAGGAAATTGAATGGAGAAATGGAAAATAAGACTTACTTTGTAATCTATGGTGAAACAAAGAAATGAGGTGAAAGAGAAGTTTTTGAAAAAAATTAAAATTTTTATATCTACTTTTCTCAACTTACCCAAAGCTAAAGATGCTCCTATCTTATCCATGGGTCCTAAGACCTTTTCAAAGTGATGGTAATCCAATTATGAATATGGATTCCAAGTTTCATAGAAATATATTGAATACTTTTTTTATGAAAATAATTATTCTAGTGTCATACCATTTATTGCTATAATGACAGAAATAAACTTTATTATCATAATCACATGCATTTGTACCAGAAAACGCCCCTTTTCTTCCCCCTCAATTCATTTTCATTTTTTAAATCGATTGATTCACTATCACTATCTAAATCAAGGCTAAGATGCAGAATAGTCCTTATCATAATCGCAGTAAAACTTCCATAATTTTTTTATTGCTATTTTCAAAAATTATCAAAGCCTCAAAGGTACAGATTGTCTTATTGGGTGTAGCCCAGCAATTCCAGGCCCCATTTCACAAAACATACTTTAAAAAATACTGAAAAAACTTCCAAATCAACATCAAATTCACAGTTCGAGTTCAGGCCATGAAGACGATTGCTAGACTTTGTTTATATTCCTCATTTCACTTAATAATGTTATTATTGCGAGCTGCAAAACACAGCTTGAGACCAAAATGTTAAGTCCTTATGAGCTGCAAAATTTGGCTTTGGAGAGCTAAAGTGTTAAAGAAGAGTGAAAAAATGACTTTTTTGACTTTATGTCTTCGCTTTGCAAAAATCAAAACTGCCACTTTTATCGCCCTGGGCCCTCACAAATGATAGGCTTACATCTATTTACAGTAGAACGATCAATCAAATCTTATATAGGATAACAGGGATTTGACACATCAACTAAATTACGCCCCAAGAGGTAGATAAATGTAATGAATGCGCTGTTTTAATTGAAAATGAAGAGCTATGATAATCCCAAAGAGTGAAGAATGAATCATGATGTATTTTTTAAATTAGCCTCAAGTAAAACTGAATTTGAAAATGAACTGTTTTTAATGTACACGAGTTTCGAGAGTTTCGAAACGTGTGAAACCTTTTGTAACCTACACTACAAATTATAACGTTAATGATATGAAAATGAATCTTTATCATGTGTGTGGATCTCTATCCACAGCACAAGACGAGAGAAAATCGTATTTTGTCAAAATGTCATAAATGTGAAAATTAAATGTTGATTACCATGTACCCTAACAGTAGCCAAAAAATTTCTTGCAGCCAGGAGTGAGTTGAGTTTGTGTTGTTCATTAATTGTCTTCTAATTATCATTTTTTCTCAGACTAAAACATTTTATTCAAATAACTAATGTATTCATTTATCTTCTTACCCTCTTTTTCTTTAATTTTGAATTCTATTTTCAGCTTTTTATTCTTTTTTATATTCTTTTTTATCCTTTAACAAATACTAAGACATAGATCTTGCCCTATATATTTTGTACTGTAAGGACATATAATGACTAACACTTCTATACCTCCTTATTTTTGTTATTAGTTCCACCCATTCTACATCGTAATAAGTATTGACAAAAATAAATCGAGTTTTCATCAAAGATGCCAAATCCTTCACCTTTGAGATAAAAGGAAAAATGTGAATACATTCATATCTTACTTGCTAACAAAGACAAACTATTCTTTTCTTGATCTATCCATACACTATTTCCTTGCCTCCTGGTCTTAGGTTTTAAAATTGATTATAAATCTACATTAGTTATCTTGAAAAATAAAGAATGAAAAATATTTATTTTGATTTTATACTTGATTAAATTGCTACCATTGGACCACAGTACAATTCAATGGGGTTTATTTTTTCAGCTCTGTATTTGTTTGTGATAATTACTTTTTTTAGTGTTTTGATTTATGATAAAAAGGTTTTGTTATTCTGTCATCACCATCTAGAATCCACAGGGCTTCCTATGATGATAAGAATGTGTTGACTTCTAACAAATTTGTCAATAAAAGCTTTTATAAATTCTTTTTAAAAAACAGGTCAAGCCTAAGATCATTAATTCAAAATTATTCTCTTTAATAACACAATGTCTTATAGTTAGATTATTTTCTCTGGTTGATCTTTGTATTTAACAGCTTGATATTGTAATGTTCAACATGTACCATGACATTGGTAGGGTAGAAGTGTTTTTAATCAAGTCATAATCGTTATTTACTTCATGCATGTATTTCATTCTCTCCATAACTGACTGTTTTCATTGCAAGTAATGGTAAATGTATGTTATCAGTAAATAATCGATGAACTTGTCCTTAACAAGAGCCCATGAGAAAAGGTCAAATTATGTACTTCCTATTGTTTTCATTAATACTGAAACTTACAGTGCAACAATAAACAGCAGTCCTTTCCACGACTTCCTCTTAGGACCATAGTCTATTGAAATGTTCTCTATTACCCACTCTGAGTGCTATGTATTCATATTAAAAGTTTCTGTGATGCACAGCTTTCATGATATATCTTTAGGGTTATTTGTGGTGTGTAGAAAGCATCAGTAACTCATTGCAGTGACAAGTTTCTGAGCTCAAGATAAGATAATGTTCAGCCTGTCGGACATACATATTTATGTCTGACATAACTTTTATGTGTTAATATCGAAAAGTTAGTGATTGTAAATCGATTTGCTGTATAATGAATATATTACACATGAAGGTGGTTGATTATTGTTTTAATATGTAATATGTAATTATTTCAGAGAGTATTTAAAATTTTCACCGTTCGATTAACTTTATAATTACTTCTTTCAATAGTAATATTGCTCGAACATTCCTGGTCACCATTCAGTCCCAACTTAAAGGAAATATTTTCATGATTGTAAATTAATAGGTAATGTTTGCATGTTTTCAGGTCCTAAAACCAAATTTTGGAGGGATTATTAGATTAATTAGAGAAGTACAATAAAGCGTGGAGTATTTTCAATGTTGTAGTTCAAGGTGCAGTACATTACAAAGGTTAAAAGAGAACCCATAGTTCTCAGAAATTACAGCAGAATGAATTGTTAGTAACAACATAGGGCCTGATGCTGAAGGGCAAAATCGGTTTCCTTTTCATATTGAAAAAAAATAAATTCCTTTTATTATGTGAGGTGGAGATAGTTCACACCATATTGGGGTGAGGTTTCTTGCATGCTATGCCAACAGGACTAAGGTCATCTATGCTGGACAGCCCAAAGAGTGAAGACCTTTAGTCTGTGGCAAAATGACCATTTGAGCAGAGGTAACCCCACCACCAGTGCCAGCACCTTCCATGTGTCAGGAAAAGATACATACGCTGTACTGGAAACATGCGTACAGAGTTTTTCAGGTTATTTTTTATCATAAAAACCCACACGCTCTGTGATCTTAGGAAGCAAGGCAGCAGACTTCCATGGCAAAGGGTTTTGAGCTCGAGTCCTACTTCAGGCACTTCATGCTTTTCGTTGGTCACTCTGATTTCCTCACTCGATCCAGGTGTAGAAATCGGCACCAATTCATAACTGAGAGTTGGGAAAGTAACTGTGATAAACCAACAACCTGTCCATTAAAAATGACAATTTGTCACTTGTTCGCTACCTAAACCGAGTTAATCACTGACCCCATGGACTTCAAGGCTCTTAAGAACATATATCGTTATTTTACGATCTTAATGTTACAAAATAAGTTTTCATCTCCATGTTGTAGAACTTTTTCATCTTGTAAATATGATTGTAAGCCATGGCATGTTGCATTCTCCATCATCACTATTTGTTTCATTGGTATTTATTGATTTGAAATTATTTTTTCTCCATTATATGGGGAAGAAATTGTTTCTTCTTTCTTTCATTTTGTTTACCCTTTTATAGTTTTGGATATCGCTTTTGCTTCATATGAATAAATTTCCTCTATTGTTCTCCTTTACAATTTTTTTTACCCTTTCACCAGCCTGGGCATTTTCTCCCATTGAAAATCTCTAAAATGTCTTCTCTCTTTACCCCTTTCTTGATTTGTTTCTTGGCTGTGATGTAACAAAACAAAAAAGAAATTTTGTGTTGTTTATTTTACCTTAATTAAACTTTTTGATTTGCATTGTAAATGTGAAAAAAAACAATAATGAGTTTATACGGGTTTCACATCTATTGGGGTATTGATAAGTTTTTGAAACTGGAATGAAATACCATTGTTGGATCAGGATTACTTGAAATGATCACAAAAATATGTGATCTAAAGTCACAAGTCGATCCTGGAGGTATAAGAGGATAAGACAGGTGTGATTTGAAAGAGGAAAACCCGATTTCTAACATGATACTCACAACTCAAGATGTCTGCCAAGTACCTTCAGCACCATTTCGTTGTGATGGGACACATAGGATATCTTAAAGAAAAAGTGTAATGTGATTTACATTGTTTGAGTTATGTTACAATAAAGGGTTTCAATATTTTACCTGACTTTGTATTGTTTTATGTGCAGGTTTGTTTGGTTTGATCGAGCCCCATTAATACCACAGAGCAGTGTTGGGGTCAGCCCTATGTTCAGCCATAAAAGGCACACACGATACCCGCCACAAATGCAGGCACCCTGACCACCAAACACAACTGAATACGGAAACTCTTTTGGATCAGAGAGTTTCAGACAAGCAGGTGATCAGCCCACTGTGTCCACGACTCTTTACTGGTATCCAAGAGCAATACGCTGCTCAGTATTAATCAAATACGGGCCAATAAACAAATTACTGTAGCCCTTTGGGGTACCCTCTCAGCTATTGATAAAAACTGTGAGCTTCTACCACTCGGGCAATTATGTGTAGGTAAGGTGTGTATTTGGTTTTTATTTTGTATTCTCTGTTGAAGAAGAGTTATACTCATGGTTTACTATGTACTTTTAAAATGAGGGTCCTACAACAGTCTATAATTACATGCGTCTGTTGTTTTTTGTTACATTCTCCAGGGGAGCATAAGGCATCAACAAAACTTTTCCATTCAATCTCTCGAAGTCTTGGGCCAACCTTTTGAGTTCATTCCATGACTTTGCTGTTTATTCTCTCTCTCTTTTTCAAGCTTTCTTCTCCATGTTCCCATTGGGCTTCCTTGTTCTTTTACCTTGAGGTGGCCACGTCACAGCCATGATTGGGTGCCTTTTACATAATAGGATTCGCAAATGTTCAAACCATTATCTGATTTCTGACAACAGCTTTTTAAAAGTTTGTCATCCCCCAATGCTGATCAGCACACATGTGCTGATGGAAAAATTCAAAAGAATTTATTTTGCTACTATAAATATTGCTTACAACCGGAAGACACCCCTAACTGGGGAAGTAAATAAACTCATTAAGTAAGTCACTCTGTCATTCAATCATATTGATACCATCAATTGGCATCACCTTTTATTGAGTGGGGTTTTTTGGGGTGGTTTGTAATAGAAATTGCTTTTTTGGTTTGCTGAAAAGTTCAGACTTGGAAATGGTCTGCTACAGTACAAGGGTAATTAGTGAAGTAGAGAGATAGATATGTGTTGTCAAATCTACACATTTTATTTAGAAATGAGGAAATAAATCATTGATTCATGCAGCTAGAAAATTGCTGATGGAAAAGAGGGGGAGGAAAGAGAGGTTGGGGCTTGCTGGAGTGAAGGCAATGAAAAAGAATCCCAAACAATCTGATAAGTTTATAAATTTTAATTCATTCAAACTGTTGAAAAAGTACTGCACTGTATATACTTTGTATAAAATTTAATGAACAAAATAACATTGATATGTATAAAATTCATAGTTTCGTTCAGTTCAGGGCAAGACATAAAAAATGTAACTTATCACTATACACAAATAAATATATAATTATTCCTTTCTAAAGGCAAACATATGAAATTGAATAAGTTTAATTTTATCACAGTCAGTCATTGGAAGTTGAGTGGAAGGGAATACTTGAATAGAAAAATACAAATTTGAATCAATAGAATTGTGAACAAACTACCACAGTCTATAAACCAACACAAAAGTAATTTTCCCCACAAAAAAATTCAACAAATTTATAGCTGTTCGACACCTGTAAAAATAATTCTCACCTAAATAATATATTCATAATAAGTAACGGCTCCAGTTATAGCAGGAATTCTGCTTGGCCTTATAAAAAAAAAGGGAAATCAATCTATTTTTCATTTTAAACTACATATTGAAATATTCTTTCTGATAAAATAAATCTGCAAGACTACATTCAGTCACTGTATGATTCTGGAGGAGAAAAAAAAATCATTTTTCTGTGGTTCACAAAGCCACAGCAACAGGTTCTAGAGCAATATAAAACTTTTACTTATATCATTTCATGGGATCATTTGTTAAAGGTGGGAAAATGAGATGGTAGAGTTGGGGAGGGGTAATGGGTACCAAAGTTATGTTTTTTGTAGTTATTGTTATTACTGGGATAGCACTACACATACCGTAATAAGATCTGCATAAGGTAGGATATAACATTGATATAGGTATGGTCAGTCAACCCAGTTATAATCAGATTCAAGTGAATAATTTATTATAGGGGATTTTCATTGTTGGTTAGTTTCCTGTGGGATTTGTTTGGTTTTTTTGTTTCAAACCCTCTACAAATGAATGATAAAAACAGACTTTGTTCACTGAGTTATGATGAGATTTGGCATGCCATAGCAAACAATGTTGAAGTCAGATCGTGTGACCTTTGGCATGTCTTGGTCCTTTAGTTCATCCACATCTTTGTCTGGGTCAGTTTCATCTGCCTTTGTGGGGTCAGAGGTCACATCAGGTTTGCTCTCTCCTTTGGCTTCTTCTGTAAATGTAATAAGAATACAAAGATTAACATGACATAGCTTTAAAGTTTCTTATAAACTTATTTGACTAAAGGACGTTAGTGTTAAGCTTTATATGACCCATTACCCTGAGCCCAATCAGGGATTCTTCACCCCATCAGTTCATCAAGGCAAGGGAAATAACTCTGCACAAAATTAGACCCGCTTTTATTTATTTTTTTATTCCTTGTTGACAAATCTATTATTTATAATTTGTTGTGAATAATTATTTTTAGACGAAAGAAATAATTTCTCTTTCAAATGACATATAATAGGATACATGCATGTTTCACAACATTTTGTGTCAATGAAAAATAATAAGTGTGGAAAAGTATTTAAAAAATCAATCTTTGAACTTATAAAAGCTTATCGAGTTTAGTATGGCAACATCAATGTACGACTTGTCACCAGAATCAATATTTTCCTCATTATCAGACATAAATAAGCCTCATTTCAAAACGGAATTCAAGAAATCAAACGCCATATATGAATAACTTTTGGCTTGTTTGATTGTCGAAATCTGTCTTTCCTTTAAGAGACGTTGCTTACAGCATTGGTGTCTTTCTTCCTGTTTATTTCATCACCCATCCATTCCATAAATGTCCTTTTGCCAGCGTTTACATGGGCTTACTTTTTCCCCTATGATACCTATTGCCTATCCCTTGACTTCTTCCGATGTCGATGGAGCACCTTAAAAAATTCAGCGATCACTTTCCTCCATCCGTCTCTGTCCTCTACCATTCTTTGGGTTTCTGCAAAGCTAATCCTTGTCCATTCTCAGTTGTTGTCCTCCCATCTCTTTGGCTGCCTTCCTCGCTAAAGACTTCCTTTGACTGTCCTGGGCCAATTTGTTTTCGCAAAGGCCTTTTGAGCGGAAACGTGACCATACCATTTCATCTAATGTTTTTTTGATGACTGTGAGGAGATCGTCACGAGGTCTTATCACCTGAAGACTTTCCCTCTAGAAATAAATCACTTTTCCAGGCAATTATGTAACAGTGTATAAATACAATCACAGTGGGTTGATCACCTGCTTGGCTTAATATCTTGATCCAGAGAAATCCAGACTCATTGTGCTGGCCCT
>JARBEP010280739.1:0-11008 GCA_030265255.1 Tritonia festiva
TCTCTCTCTCTCTCTCTCTCTCTCTCTCTCTCTCTCTCTCTCTCTCTCTCTCTCTCCCTCTCCCTCTCCCTCTCCATCCGTCCTCTCTTCCCTACATACTGGACTCGCATTAAACACCGAGGTCTGGAGGGCGTGAAAGTCTAAAGGAATTCTAAGACAATGGTTGTTAGTTACGGTATTAATAAGGCGAAACTGATTACAATGGGATAGAAGATATATTAGGCTAGCTAGCAATCAACATGCTAGAGGTCTAGATAGCTAGTGGACTTTGCTTGTGTGATCAAAATATGAAACAATAAATGTGGGACCTTGTGATCACATTGCCAGTTAGGTTCAATGTTGGTATCGCACATTAAATATGACAGGTCTAGATGTAATAGTAATAGACTTGTCATTTGTAATGTTAACTTAATATATCTATCTTTAGACTAGAAGATAGCTATTTATTAGACTATTTAGGGGATGAGATTTTTGACAATTCCTGTGAATGATGGGATTGGGATATTATGATGCTTTTGATGTCAAGACTGAATAAGAAATGAATTGGGTCTCTCAGCATTAACTGAATGCTAATTTTCATTTAATGTTCATTTAGTAAGTAATGTTCCTTGTAAAAGGTTTATTTATTTCACTTTAATTATTGCCTATAATCTTATCTATTATTTTGTTTTGCTTTATAATTATCTTCTTATTGTATGCAAAGCCTACAAGATATATAATATATATGTATAATTCAATATGTCCTGATGTCTCTTCCATTTCAGGTTGTATTGTGATTGTAACCTTAAAGACACACTGATGGTTCTACAAATCTGTACCGTTTGGACATATGGATTTCAACCCTCTGGATTTATTGGCAGCAGCAGCACTTTCAGACAAAGGATCTTCATCTGATGCTAAAGGGTCGGAATCTAACACAGAAAATATATCTGACAAAGAAAGTAGTACTGAAAGTAAAGATGCTGATGACGACAAATCAGACATGGGGAAAACAAAAAGTGGTAGCGTAAAACAACCCATCACTCTCAATCCTTTGAAGGTCAGTTGTGAAATGTCTCCACAGAAGATTTCATGGAGTCCGGAGTCATTTTTATCTTCTTATCTTGACAAGCCCTCTCTCGATCATGAAAAACTTTTGATAGAAGAATTGAGTCCATCTTTTGTGAAAGAAAAACTGACGTGTTTGAAAGAGTGTGCTGTTAAAGAGGGAGGAGAAAATGAGGAAACCACAAAGACTAAAAATGGGGATATTCAATATGATTCCATCAAAATTAAGAATGAACTTTCTTCATATGGTGATGTGAAACATGAAGATATTCCTTCACTTCAGGATATTTCACCTTGTGCAGATTTTCTGAGAAAGGATGGTGATGATTCGGTGGATGTCAAGGATATCAAGAAAGATGTAGCTTTGTCACCAGTCCATGAGAATAAGGAAAGGACTTCTCATAATGTAAAGTTAGAAGAGCCGTTTGAAAATGGTGGTCAAAGTGATACGGATACTGCCGAAACTAGTGACAGCAAAACTGTTGGTGATGAACTGCCGGAAATGAGTTGTCAAGAAATTGTGTCACTTGACCACCCATACTGCCTTATTCCTGGACAGTTGTGTCGATTGCCTTCAATGGATACATTAAATGAAGACATTGATGTCTGTTCAGATAACAGTCCGTTGAGTGAAGACTCAGAACAGAGGTCCAGAAACTTTTCTTTAGATTGTAATTACTTGAAATCTGGAATATTGGAAGGGAAATCAGCAGACACCCCACAATTGCATCAACCACCTATTCACCGTAACCTTGTTTCCCCATTAAAATCACCTACATGCTTTGAGTCAATGCTAAAATCCAAAACAGGGGATACATCGGCTTTCAAGCAGGTCAGTGTATTGTCTGCTGAAAGACCAGGGCCAAGCTATGGAAAATTTAAAATTGGAACTTTTGCTTCCTTCAGTTCCAGTAATTTGGAACTGGAAAAATATTTAAGAGGATTAGACTCGCCTACAGATAAAAAGATTGATGGTTCATCTTCAGATAATGATAGTTCAAATCGAGTGCTACACTCACCCATATACTCTCCATCTGTACAACCTCTTTTGCAATCACCCAGTCTTGACTGGGACCGATCAGAGGCAGGTTCGGAAACCCAAGATGACAGTTCAGATGCTCGAACCCCTCATCGCTTAAGCCCTGACTTTACCATGGAAAGAATGAGCGAATGGTCTCATCCTATGTACCATGACCATGACTATTGTGCAAAATCACAACCAAAACCAGTTCCTGAAGACATTGTTAAGTTGCCTCTAAACAAAAGAAAATACACTAAGAGAAAGAATAAATTGGACAGTGTTAGTCATGAAAGAATAATGAAAGCCAAATATTTGAAAAAGGAACTTCTTAAAGATTCGTTTCTCAAATCTACACCCAACCACTTGCCAGAGGCTTCTCCAACAGTGAACGACTCAGGGATGAAAACAAATCCTGTAGGGCGACCGAGGAAAAGACCTCTGGAAAAAACAATTGAGGAGGAGATAGATCCAGAAACGGGAGCAAAAATGAAAATTACAGGGAAATTTCAGGATCAGTATGTGTATTACCTTTCCAAATCAAAAACAACCAGTCGAAGGCGCCAGACACCTACTCTCCCTTTGTTTTCGGATAAAATCATTGTTCCAGCACCCAAACCAGGAGATATAATCGTTCCACATCTGACAGATGCTGATATTGAAATTGTTCGCACAAAAGGAAGGAGTGCATTGAATATTCCTGAGCGTCCCCATATGCCTAGTTGTATGTCATCTGTTCCACCTAAATCTTCAATTCCGACATCCTTGCCCATCAGTCAGTCCAATGACCTCATGTCTGATGTGGACAGTCACATTGTCAGTACCATTCTCAGCATGGAAAACGATAACCTTGCCTCCCCCTCTTCATCACAATCCCAAGACCTAACACAGAATTCTGATCTTTATAATGGTCAATCATCTATGAATGGTGACTCGAATATCACATCTGAGCAAGTATTAAATTACCTGCTCAGTGTTGTCAAAGAAGAAGAACCATCATTGCTCCAAAGTTCAAGCAGTTTGTTTCACCCATTACCTCCTGATCCATTGTACACTAAAGCTGGCCACTTGGCTGATCCATTACAGGGAAATCACAGTCCATGTTCACCGAATCATAAACTGGAAGGAGTTCATTCTGAAATGTTGTCATCGCAATCACCTCTTGAAAATCATTCTTTTGAAAACTCAGTTAAGTCAGAGACTGAAGAGAGCGTCAGTCTCCCTGATGATCTGTCATCGTTTATTTCACACTCTCAGGTAACAACTGTATCAAATACCACTCCAGAAATCGACTCCCAGAGTTCGGTCAAAAGTGAATTCAGCTCTGATTTCAGTCCACTGAGTACACCCAACCTAACTTCATCGGGTCTGAGGCTCACTTCCATTGAAAAGACCTTGGATTACCTCGGAGTAAAAGATGGAGAAATTAAACTTGAGCCCAATGATCCTTTCACATCCAAAATTAATTCAGATGACATGTCGCCCCAGCTTTCACTTCCTAACTCTACTATCCACACTGATGATACCCCATGGATTGTAACAGTCACTTTATACTTCAATGATGTTCCCGCCATCATGATCATCAATGAACCATACATTCGTCTTGTCGATATCCACAAGCAAATACTGCCAGCAAAGGACACTGGTATTTTGAAAAAGCGTTGCCAGTTGTTAAGTATCCCTGTCCTTAATTGCACAGAGATGCATCGATATTTCCTTGTTCAATATGGAAAAGCTTACAATTCAAAAAGCACCCTTATTATTTCCAAGGACCAAGCTACAGCGCTGGTTACCTACTACGCAACTCCTCAGCCACGGCTTGGCCGTGGTGAAGAAGCTCACATGAGGAGACATAGTTGCGGGGATATGTCACCTGTTCCTGCTGATGCCATATCGTCTGGCCCCGTCAAGAAGCGTGGATGTAATAAGAATAACAGGAAAGGTGCCCAGTCTACAGGGTATGTAATGGAGGTCAACAGGGTTTTAACTTTTAATTTGTTTTCTCATGTTTTGGTTTGGATGGTTAATCCTAACATACTTTCTTTTACTAATTTTTGTTGTTGTAGTTGTCATTAATTATCTTTCTAAGTTTGAGCATTCAGATGATAGATAGGTGTAGGGGACATGGAACAATAACAATGTGCTTTGACTGGTCATAAAGTTCTTTTTAAGTAGGGTTATAGCTAGTAGTTAGATGTCATTCATAGCGTCGCATCACTTTCGCAATGTCTAGTGACTATGACTAGTGAATTGTCATCTGACCTTATTGGTCAAGGAATGCTTGGTAGATTTCCGAATTTCAAAATTTCCATAATTTGTAAGTCAGCCATAAGACTGAAAAAAGCATCTATAGATCTCCTTCACATCCAAAGCAATGATATTTCTATGCATACTCTTCTTATTCAGTCTAAGTAATTTTTACGAAGAATTTTCTAGATTACATTTAGTAAACTTGAAACAGTAAAGAATAAAAATCACTTTTTTGTAGGTTTGAATTATTATTACAACCTGGATGGTAATTGTCTATATATTTGGAATGTTGGTAGTCCATGGAATGAGTTTATTTCATGTTGCGAATTTGATTTCTGGCTGGATTCACAATTTCCACTGTACCGTAATTAGGTTTTGAGAGTTTGAAAAGACATTCAGCCTTTGGTGAAAGAAAAATGTGTAGAAATAGAAGCATCGTTTAGATCTCTTAAAATGCCGAATGGTGTGATATGTTTTGTTTTTTCATTTCATGTCAAATCACTATGAGCATTATGGTCTGCTACTGTTTTAAAATTCTTGTGTTTCTTTATTCCTTAGTAGTAATCTGATTCTATCTATAGTTCCATCTTTTTTTTTTTTTCTGTTATCTTTCAGTCTTTCTGAATAGTGACAAATGTCATTTTTAATTCAATATTTTGAATCATTTTCAAGAGTTTGCAGGGCTGTCAGTTTGATTTCAATGTCTAGTCTTGAAATTTGCATATGAAAAGTTAGGTTCACAGACAGCTCTGTGCCGCAGTGGTAAAGCGCTCCCTCGTGGAATGGGAGGTCTGTGTTTTGAATTCCGGCCCAGTCAGAGGGTTAGAAATTAAAAGGCTTTTTTCCCCGGGTTGTGTGGGTTCAAAGTGTTATCCATAGGCGTTCCGACTCTGAAATGACAGTCAAGTGCTGAAAGAGGCCTAGATCTGATTACTTGGTACTAGTCCACGTTCATGGGTGGTTTATTTGTTCTCTTTCTTGTTCTTTAAAAAAAACTAAATTTCTGCTGTTAATCATCATTATGATAATTTTGTTAATGTGCTTTTCTAGCAAAAGGAGAACCTAAAAAATATCACTCACATTAAAGTATGCAGGATGATCTCTTTCTGTCTCACTGGAGTCATTAATATGGGCATGTAATACCCTTTGCTGTGTAACCCTCTTGAACTGATTGATTTGGATGAATAGCTGAGAGAAATATGGAAAAAAAATAGTGAGCTTTTGGAATGTGACAGATGTGTTTGTTATTTTTGAGATTCTGGCTCCAAGCCAATACTGATGTTTCTAAAGGGGATTGGCAGTGTGCCATGACTGACAAGTTGATTTTCATCATAACAGGTTGCCTATCTTTACCTTTTTGATTGTGGGAGTTGTCAGATTTCTAAAAGAGGGGATCTAAGACTAAGACTATCTTATTTAACAGGAAATTCCTACTTTGCAAAATTATTTTTAAAGAATTTACTAGTTGTGTAAGTTGTCTAATTTTAATCTGCTTGTTTGAGTTTTTCATCTTTTTTTTTCCCACCCTGCTTTTGTCAAAAGACATGTGGGAGAGAAAAGATTGCACCAACCTAAACAGAAATCACATTTGAATTGTTTCTAATTTATCTAGTATTTTATGTAGTTGATGTCTTGGGTTCATTTTTCTTCTTGTTGTTAGAAATAGAAAGCTATTAAAGGCCTTTCAGTGGGTGGGGATATGCAGTTGAAAACAATACAATAGTAAAAGTATTATTACAAACAGTTCGATGTAATTTGTAATGGTTATGCATGGCTGTTGTAATCCTTGATTAAGAATTAAGATCACTACGCTACCTACCATGATGATTTTTTTGTCAAGGTGATAAATGGATTATTATATAATAGTACTTAATTAACTTAGTTTTCCACTTTTGTCTTTCTTACTCTTACTCTTACTTCTGCTTATCCCACAGTGAATGCAATATTTCCACCTAAACTGATCTATATTGTCCTCTTCTTCAACTCCCCATCTTCTTCATGTCGATCGTGATCCTGTCCATCCATCTCCACTTTGGTTTTCTCCCTTGTTATTCCATCGTGGGAACTCTTTCCAACTGAATCCTAATCCATCCTCTTTATTTGTCTGAACCACTTCAACCTATGTTCCTTTACTTTACCTTTGTCAAAGATGCCTTGACATCCAGTTTAACGCAGATTTTCATTTCTCTTTCTTGTCTGTCTTTGCCCTTTATTATCAAACTGTATTTAATTCTTTTTCACTTGGATCTCTTTGCAGGCTTCCATCACCTGATGTTGGAGTCACAGATGTGAAAGTTGTCAGCCCAGTTGCTTTGCAAGTTGCTGATGGCTTGAACAAACGTACTCGTCATAAGAAAGTGAATTATTTGGAAATGTTGAGGGGAGAGGAGAAGGAGAAAGCCACTGATGATTCAATTTTGGAGACAATAGAATCAGTGTTAAAATCGTCTACTGACCATCCCGTCCTCAATCCCAAATTGTCCAAGGAGAAGTACTCTGTGACTAGTAAATCTCTTTCTAAGAAAAAACTTGGCAGGAGCCAGAGCTGCGATAAGAAAATCCGAGACAACAATAATCATCGGAGGAAGTCTGTGGAAAGTAAGAAAAAGGGGAAAGGTGGTGGTGGTAAATTGTTCAAATCTTCCAAACCAAAGGGCAGCACTTCAAAACTCGGGAAGAAACATGACAAACTTGTCAGAAAGGAGGGTGAAGCTTGTTCCAACATTGACATGGAGTTGGGTGAATGTTCTTTAAAGTCCAACAAGTTCAGACCACTAAAGCTCAAAGTGAATAGTCTTTTGAATTTTACATCACAGCGTCGGCAGTCAACGTCGGCATCTATTTTATCATCACCATCCAAAAAGGGTCTGTTTTCCCGCAGCAATTCTTCTACCTCTTCTTCCCTAGCCGACCGCTCTATGCGTGTTTTGGCAGTGGCTCATCAGGCTGCTTTGTCAAATAAGGAAGGGGATTCACATCTGCCATCACAACCAGCCGACATTCATCTTGATCTATTCACCAGATCTAGCTCAGCTTGTGTTCGTTGTCATACGTGTAGTCAGTTTCTTTCCGTGCCTCATTTCATGAAGCACCATCATGTTGCTATGGATAATGAATGGCTGGCAACTGAAGCAGCCCATCGCATTCTCGTGCCCCGCAACAAAGAGAACATTTCTGAAGAAGAAAGGAGTTTATGGGAAGAATTTCACAGACTTCAGGAGGCAATTGGTGGGTTTGGTGAAGCGGATGATGACTCTGATTCTGATGGAGATGCTGATGAGGATACTGATTTTAATGGGGGCCAGAGTTCTTTGGAAACTTCAGGAGCTTCTTATTTGAGCATGGATACTTCACATGATCATATTGATCTCTCATATCATGAACCCCATCTGGCTCAATCTTCTCACATCAATCCAACCGATAATAATAGGGACAAACAGGCCTCTCTTCACTCACATGTCACAACTCATCAAAGTCTTGACAGAGATTTCACCAACAGAAAATCAGAACTTTTCTTCAAAGGCCAAATTGCGTCTTTGCCACCTGTGTCAAACTCAGGTGTGCTCACTCACAGTCGGGATTCACCATCGCTTGTGAGAACGAGCTCGAGACGTAGGAAATCAAAGCAATTGTTTTCTATTGAGAATTATTGTACGCCCACCAAGAAAGGCATGGATGAGGAGGGGAATTCATTCCTGTCTTCAGTTACTGGGACAGGTGGAGTTTGATATTGTTGTTATGTGGTTTGGTTTTCAAAACCAGGTTGTATTATTCAGCCCTTGTACAAGATGTAATTGTTTTGAATTTCAAATTTCTTTGTGGATTGGATTATATTTTCTTTTCAAGTTCAAGTTACCACAGTCTTGGATTCCATTTGTTGGGATATTGCTCTTCATTTCTTTGGGAATGTAATGAAGTGTGATTCTATGTTTTTAGTTACTACGATTACAAATCTTTCGCTTTGTATGACTAAAAAAAATGTTTTAAAAGATCAGTAATTATTGAAAAGGTAATTCTTAGTAAATTTGATTATTGATACATGTGAGACGTTTATTATTGTTGGAAGTTTATTATTCAGTTGCTGTTTATTATCTTTTGCATTTTAACCACAGGATTAGATTCATTTCTTTTCATAGGCACATTTGGGGATTATATAATATATATTATAACAATGTTAAGTTTTTATAGCTTTATTTGCCTGTTAGTTATTTGGTATTCAGTTTTCTAAAGAGCATTATTTGGGGGACATATATATCATTTATTATGCCTTGACAGAAATCTCAAGATTTTTTTCATGCACTTCTGAAGTCTTATTAGTTTAGTATGTTATAATATTATAAAATTAGATAATCATCCTTGCTTTCTTTTTTCATGCACGACTATAAGATATGTAGGGAAAATTTTTTAATTCATACCAAGCCTATAGTTCTTTATTTCACCTTTTTAAATAGTTTTCAATGTAATTAGAAGTTATGCCTGCTGTGTTGATGGTAACCTTAATTAAATTACTTTGTCCCTTATATAATCCTCTTTTCCTTCACACAATTGAAATTTTAAATCAGGGGGTGGAAATCAAGTCTGAATGCTGAACAAATGACAGGTGTTTCAGAGCTATTAAAAGACTGATTATAAAGATATATATTTTCCCCCTAATTCAAGTGAGAAGAACTTTGAACTAAAGTCCTGCAACCTAAACCTAAAAAAAAGAGATGTTATAACGCAAATGTTCAGGTCTGTAATTGCTGTACTGTTTATACTGATATGGTTTTTTACCTACCTGTAGACGATTGTAAGTAAGGTACATATTTTTATGTAGCTTGTGGTTGGCTTAGCTAATCAAACACATTTTTTTTCATCCCTTTTTCTAAAGCTTGAGCTGTCACTTAACACAATAATGTTGTAGCCAATGGTGATTATCTGTGATATTTTACTGTAATTTTCGTGTTACCTTTGACTTTACTTTTGAATTTTGAGCTTCATTGAGAACAGTTTTATTATGAACATCAGGACTTGTTGCATTTCCTTGGTACCATTGGATTACTTGTACCATTACTACATATTGTATGTCCATATTCCAAGCAGTTTGTTGTAACCAATACATAAACTTATATGTAACCTTCTATGTCTTTGTTTTGTACAGGGTTCAATGTATGTAGCAAAGGTGAATGTAACAGTTCAAAAAAGAGAAAAAAAATGAAGTCTAAACATTCTTTGAATTGTTCAATTCTTCCTATGGTACTTAATTTTTAAAAAAGATATAGTCTGTTCAGAAATTTGTGGACACAAACCTAGGATTTTCTCAAAGAGGGTTAAATGCATTTCGTTGAAATTTTGATTGCAGTCGTAGATTTTTAGTGACATTTAAGGGTTTTTATTTAGAAACTTTTTATCACAGTGGCAAATGTCTTTGATATTTTTCACTATTTCTATTAATGTGACCCTAAACATTAGATGGTTTACAGTAAGAACGCTATAATATAACTCATACAAATCACTTCTATATATATATATTACTGTAAAATCTGAATTTGGGGGACAGCACTCTTAAATCTTGTGCTAATTTATATAATATTATAAGCGCAAATAAGCAAAATCGTCAAGTAGCTTACATATTTTTGTAAGGTGGTTAGCAGTCAAATTCTTCATGAAAAGTTTCACTTTCATTAAAATGTAACAGTAAGGGACCATTATTGACACCATGATTGGTGTGTCCATGAGTTTCTGAACAGACTATATAATGTAGATGTTGAGGATGGGTGCTTCTGGCATCTAATCTGTTCTCTATAGGGGAGGATGTGTGGGATTCAAGTCTAAGAATAGACACCACTCCCTTTATATCAAGTAACCGGGTAGAAGGAGGTGCATGAGCTTATCTGACTTTCTCGCCTACTATTCTCTTCCACATTACCTTTCACTTCCATGAAGAAAAAGATGTTTTGTCAGCGAGGACTGAATGGTGCTGGGACTGAGAGTATGATTAGTCAGTAAAAGTAAAACCATTGATAGCAAACTTTGGACTGGTGTCTAACATTCCCCTCCTGGTTAAAATTAAAGATAAATTTAATATTCATATCAAGTCTATTTTATATTTATGATTTATCACCATTATTATGAGTGGAATGTTTGTCGCTCTGAAGAAGGTTGCTGTCAGGTACTGAACTGAGCATTGACCTGACACTGAGAAGTGTGAGAAGGGGTTTTGGTGGAATGTGCATTGAAGCGAAGCATTCTCACACCTGATGACTAATTCTTCTCTTCAGAAGTAATTTTGTTGATTGGAGTGTGTGACTGGGTTATCTTTTAAGAAAAACTAGAGTGGTGGACATCTCAGTTGTTAGAGTTAGAGCGTGTGTGGGTCACAATCTCTGGTGGTTTGCGAACTGATTTGCCGTTTGCAAGGGTGGGTTCAATTCTCTCTTATCATAGTCAACAAATTTGCTTTTCTTCTCTATGGCTGTTTTTGTAGGACTTTCTCTTTTTCCTTCTTACTACTTGTGTGTGCTTCTCATTAATTTCAGATACAAACTGGGCAAAGAATTGCAATTGGTACCGAAAAGGCCTATATATGTGACACAGGGTGGGTGCCTATTCACTAGGTACTGAGTTATACTTGATAAGAAAACAAGTGTGTGAATGATGTGTGCGTTCCAGCTAGGCCACAAATATTGTTTATCTGTCATGATAACCTGCCGA
>JARBEP010281850.1:0-11008 GCA_030265255.1 Tritonia festiva
ATCTCCTTAATAAATAAAACCTTTTTTCGGACCCGAGTCCGAATAGATAAAACCTCTATTCGGACTCGAGTCCGAATAGAGGTGGCCTTTTTAAAATTATCAGCTCAGTCTTGTTACATTCTAAAATGGAAAGTGCAGACTTCCCCCTTTATTTTGAAATGGAAGGTACACATTCATTTTGAACTTCTTGAGAAAATATTCAGTTGAAAACTTTTTTGATGAGTTAAAGGTCGAAGTTGCGCCCAAAGTGGCAATGCTCATGGTGTCAATAAAGAGTTATGGACACAATGTGCTGATCACCTGCTTGTCTGAAATTGTTTGATCCACAGCATTTCGAACCCTGTGTTCAGCCATGCTTGGTGGTCGGGGTGCCTGCATTTATATCAGGTATCTTGTGTGCCTTTCATTACTGAAAGTGGGGTTGGCCCCAACACTGCTCTGCAGTATTAATGAGGTTTGATCAAACAAACAAATAAAGGACGGTTGACATTGCTCTAGTACTTTCTATGCCCCGATAGAAAGCCCCATTATTCGTCTTTTTAATATCGGAAAATGAGCTACAGGGGATAAAAACACACGAAGCATTGATGTCTCAAGTATTAATTGATGTTCCTTAGTGTGAGTGTGTGAAGGCCTTATGATGTGTATCCTGGATCAATACTATACATGATACACAATAGCATTTTGATAATCTAAGTTATAATGTTAGTTTTCTCATAGAGAGGAAAATTGAATTTGGTATTCCTTATTATTTCAGGCAAGATCATTATGTGCACAAGAAGCTGAAACAGACAGTATTCACTTCCTTGTTGGAACACAATCTCTAAGAGCTGAAAATCAGGTAATTTGTAATGTTTTGTTTCATCTACAAGCTTTGCTGTACCCCGCCTCATGAGTATCCATCTCTACTATACTAAACCATAGTGCCAGAAATCAGGCTCTGAAATGACCTACCTGTGTCGATAGAGCCATAAAACGGCAAAAAAACCCCAAAATAAACAGAAATCTTGGGGAAGTAGACTTTCATCACACATGCCCAAACTGGCACTATATGAACCAAATGGGAAACTGCAAGGGGCAAACACACAAAGAAAGGGCTGATATAAAACTGACTTATTACATGACCTCGCTATGAAGTTAGAATTATATGTAGGATTAATGAGACTGGAGGCCATATCATTTAACCCTTTGCCACTCACATCGCTATTGACTGCTTCTGATATCACCCATGATGGACTGCGTCTACTCTCGGTTCGTTGGAATCACTACAAAATGGAACACTTGATGTCACTGTTTGCCACAACTCTTCCTTAATGATTCCTCAATGTTTAGATGTAAAAATGTGAGCGGACAGCCAAACGATCCCGAAGTTATAGCCTGTCAAAACTGTTTACCTTTTACGATTGTCTCTGACTAGACCAGTTTGAAGATAACAATGGGGGAATAAATGATTTAAATAACGATTTTTATGATAAAATTGTAGGATACGAGTGGCTTATTCATTCCTCTTTCTTCTCATTGTTGTTTCCTTGACATATCATGTTTCATTATTTTATTATTATTATTTTTTAAGGAACATTCCTAATTTTTACGGAGTTATAATGCCCATTTTAGTGAGGCATTAAAACTGCAAAATGGGAAATGTAAGTGGCAAAGGGTTAAAGAGTGACCACACCACTCTATTGTAAAGGGCTGTAGATCAGAGCATTTTTAGTATTATTTGGTGCTATGTTTTGATGATTTCACTCATTTTTTCATACAGGTTCATTTCATAGACTTTGACGATGAAAACAATGTTATCAACAAGACAATTTACTTACATAGAGAAGGGGAGATTTGGAGTATGAGTGCTTCAACTTTTGACTCTTCTCTCTTTTCAACATGTTACAATAAAAGTAAGCAACTGTGAAAATTACTGATTTGTTTTTCTGATTTATATCTGTCAATTAGTCAACAAAACTACAGTAGAACTAGAACTCAAAGAACACCTTGCATTCAGCGAACAGAGAAAAATTCCCGTTGTTTTCCTTCATTGACTTAGGTAAAATATCTTTTATTGACCGAACTAATCTCAGACCCACCCTCGGTTCCAACAAACCAGAAGTGTAGGCATCTAGTTGAAATTCGAACTACAAAAGCTCTGCTGTCGGCTGACAAGAAACAAAACTATAGAAATGTACCGCAAACAAAAAAAAACACCTTCACCTCCTACTTGCCTACGATTTTGCTACACCGGTCCTTGCTGAAGGTTTGTAAAAACAAGGGAAGTAATCATTAGTAATTTGACTTTGTTTGGTTACTTCCCTTTGGGAGCTTATGCCCTTGGCTGCAACAAACCTTGCATCCAACGAACTATTAAAACTGACCGAGCTAGTTCGTTGAGTCCGATTTCTACTGTATTTAGCATACTCTTGCCCAATTATAATATAATCTCTCTGTCATAGATTTTCAGGTTAATAATTGAATTTTGAAATTTATGGAAATAATTGTCCCATGAGAACAACAGCTAAAATTTTGAATTATTTCATAAATCCTTTTGATGATCTGTAACCTTCAGTTGATTTACCTTTTTTTCAAATGATAACAGCATCTGACACAAAATCCGAGCTTCAAGCTGCGGTGTGGTCTCTTCCTAATAACTCTGACCCTCCCAGTCCTGCTGGCGATGATGGCTCTAGCTCTCATCCTCATTTGAATCTGATGTGTTATATGAAAGGTGACGAGCACAATGATATCAAAAGGTATGTAAAAACAAATTGCTAGAATGATTTTTAAAATGTAATCAGTTTTATAACCCATTTGACACTTGAAGATCATTTCAGAGGCAGAATATCCTGTTTAGCACAGTGGACTGATCCCCTGCTTGCCTTCTGATCCAAAGTTTTTCCAGCACTGTGTTCAGCAATGCTGGGCATGGAGCTGGCTGTAACACTGCTTAGCGGTATTATGCGGTTGGATAACAGAACGATATTCTGTTTATAGTAGATCTCCGATAGGACTTCAACTTGCACAACCCGGAATAAGAGACGATTAAATTCTTTGACCTGGCCAGTATTCAAACTGCCGACCTCTGGTTCTGTTTGCGAGTGCACTACCACAGCTTGAAAACTGCACATAAGTTATAGCAACTTTTGAGATGGTTTCTTTAAAAGTGATAAATGAAATAAAATTAGTACAAATGTTGATTTTTTACCTATTTGTTCTGCAGGCCATAGACAAATATAACCTTCTTGTAATTGTTTATATTTCCAATTGCAGCATACTCTGGCACCCTTCAGGAGATAGCCACAGTGTTGTTGGTTTATGTGAAGACAGAATTATGTGTTGGGATTTAGATACTGCCTCATTTTCTGCAAAGGTCAGTGACTTTGCTAAGTTGTTAATAATAATATGTTTCTTGATATTTTTTAGCTGTTGTGCATTTCTTGAAATTCCATAGACTCTCTATTTTCAGCTCTGTGTTCTTGCACCCAGGTGAGCACATTGTTCATCTTTCATTGCTGAACAATGGGCTGACCCCAACACTGCTTTGTGGTATCAATGGAGTACAATCAGACAAATCTAATTTTTTTTAAATGCGGGTTGTATGTTACATGTTTTATTGAACTTTTATTCTTAATCTTTTTTAAGAAAATGATACAGGGTACTTCATATTTTCATGTATCTACCTATTTCCCTGAATAGATGACCAGTAGCACAAACATTGAAGGGAAAGGCCAGCCTCGATTAACATGCGGCAGATGGAACCCTCATCATAATTGTCACCAGATTGCCACAGCCAATGATACATCTATAAAGGGATGGGATTTGAGAAGCATGAGGTAACAACAAGCTTTTGATTTTAAGCAGAGGTTTAATGAATTTTGACAAATGATGGCAATAGTTTAAGCAGGGAACGATAAAAAGAATGAAAAATACAATTTTGCAGTAGTCAATATAATGAAAGATGCTTTGTTTTGAGAAGTTACCACTAGGCAGTGTACATTGTAGTCAATCTCAATTGACTGATTTCTACTTATTTTCTTATATCTGAACAAGAAAAATTAAGTGGACTGCAAATTCTCAGCATATGAAAACTAGAAATCAATCAATGTGTTGAATTGAATTGTTTTGTGTATTTTTAAGAATGAGTATAATTTAATGCCTGTACTAACATTTCTGAGGGGTTTTCCCCATCTTTTTGTATGTTTAGCCAAGTGTTTCAAATAGAATCTGCTCACAGTCAACTGGTTCGAGACTTGGACTTCAACCCCAACAAACAATATTATTTTGCCTCCTGTGGTGATGACTGTAGAGTTAAATTCTGGGACTCTAGAAATGTCAGTGAACCTCTCAAAATTCTTTCGGAGCATTCACATTGGTATGTTGGAAACTGAATTCCTGATTTTATTTTAATAATACTTACATTATAATGTGTCTGTGATTTGATACAATTTTTGAAAAAATTTGGAGAGATCTCTTACATTTAAAAATTACTTTCGAAAATAAAAGTATGCACAATAAAGAAGAATTGTTTCAGGACTTTTGTTCTCTTAAAAAATGTGTGTGAGAAGACTAACAGCTATTTCATGTTATAAGTAGTGATTGATAACTTATATATTATGTTCTTTTTTAAATGTACAGGTATTACTCCTTTGCCAGATTTTGTAATATGAAGTCTGTTATAAATTGTTCAATTTGTTGTTCTTTGATTAGTTTAGTCCCCAAGCCCAAGGCATAGTTTTATTATAGTTGATACTGAAGCAACTAGGGTGGGATGATATGGCCAATTTTGTAATACTTTCCAATGTTTTCTCTTCAGGGTGTGGTCAGTACGTTACAATCATTTCCATGACCAATTAGTCTTGACATCCAGTAGTGACAGTCGAGTGATTCTCAACAGTGTGGTGTCATTGTCGTCAGAACCTTACGGCCGTCTAGTCGAGAAGGATGACTTAGATGATGATGAAGAGGACAATGACATTAACAGAAACGATGACAGCTTAAATGAAGGGTTTGTTTGGGGGTTGTTTTTTTTTTTGGGGAGGGGGGGGATGTTTTTATTTGTTGGGTTTTTTAAAGATAGATTTTTAGCTTTGAATTGAAAACTAAGGTATCATCAAGTGTCATTTAGGTTGAAAGGACTTTGTCTAAAGTGCTGCTCTCTTTGTCTATTCTCTTTTTAAAAAATACTTGGCTGGCTACTTATCTGATCATTCAATATTTCTGATTTGATATTTTAGCTCTTTTTCGTCTTTGTCTTTGGCTGGGCATGGTGCTCTAAGGGAGATTGAAAGGGTTATAAACAAGTATTTCACCTTATGTGGCAAAATCTGCTCAGTTTTCTTATAGCTGCGGGTTTACCATAAAGACAACAGTAAATATTGTTATGGGCAAAGTTTTTCCAGCTCTGTGTTTAGCAATGCTGGATATGAAGCTGGGCGCGACACTGCTTAGCGGTAACATGTGCTATGGATAACAAAACAAAAAGGTAAACAAATATTTAACACCTAATGAAGAATGTTAAGACATCAGTCACTTTTGCATGAAATGATAATGATATGTTGTCTTCTTCTTCTTGATCACATAATGGTATGTTATATATATATATTGTTATTTCAGTAACCAAGAACCAGCTCAGGACAAAGTGATAGCAACATATGAGGAACATGAAGATAGTGTATATGCTGTGGACTGGTCCAGCGCAGATCCCTGGACTTTCGCATCTCTAAGCTATGATGGTCGTCTCGTCATCAATAGAGTTCCAAGATCAGAAAAATATAAAATCTTGTTATGATGTATTTGAATCATGTTTAGAGGTTATATGTAATTGCTATGGTCAAGCACTGACCAAAAAATGATTTTTGGTTAAACATAATGTCAGCTAGTAGCCGTTCAGGTAATTTTCTCGAGTTTTACCACCATCGGTTTTCTGTGCCATAACATTAATAGAGTTATGGTTCTAAAGAGTGGTTTTCCAAAACTCATTAACCCACTACACCCTAACCCGCCTGAAAGCGCCCAGCAAATTTCGTGACCCTAGGTCGCCTCAAAGTGCACGCACACACCGAGTGTCACTAATCACTTCATAGTAATCGGAAGTAAAGTTTATCCTGATACCTCGCTTGCTAGTCTCGTTTCCGTTACTTTTCCGGTTACTTTCGTTTTTAATTCTTGGAAGTCGATTGAATGGTTCTTGAGCTATGAAGTTTTAAAATTTTCTTTCCGAATTTTTAAGAATGGCATTGGAATTTCGTCAGGAATGCATTGATGTAGATTAATTGAGACTGTATTTGGTTGTGAACTTTGTGATATTCACTTATGCAAAGGGCTTTGCTTCTCAAGCTACCATGAAAATATTAAATATCAGGATAACAACATGAAATGTGGTGTATTGGCAACACTGGGTACGTAAATAATAGAAAAACAATAACAAATCCTGTTTCAGAAATTTTTTTAATAGTCAATATATTCACAAGTTCATAAAAGTTTATGTGCATATGAAAGTTCAATTCTTTGCCCACAAAATGAAAAAAAATATTTTAAAAAATTCATTTATATTTTGTGTCCTAAAAGATTTTTTGAAAGTAGTGAGTATGTCATTTTGCGGAGTTATGCCCCTTTGCTTAGGAGTCCAGAGCATCCTTGCTGTCTTACCCCTTAGTGTGTAATGGATTAAGTACCTTTTTTTTTAAATGTATAAATCGAGAACTTCCCATTTAGTTAATTTAGTACACTAGTCGCTACCCAAATGCACGGTTATTGAGAGTCAGCTTATGTGTGTACTTGGTAGAAGCGTGGGGTTGGTGGGTCATTATTATTCTTAAGGTTTTTACTGTTTTTTTCTCACCAAAAGCCTTAAGGACATACTTTTGCTGGAAAAAAAAGTCCAATTGTTAGAGGCAATGTATATGACATAATATGTTATTTATTGTTTTATTAGATCATGTTCTTATTATTCTAATGCATGTTGTTGACATTTAAAAGGATGACTAGGCATACTAATTTATCACTGTTCAATGTATCACTGAAAACTTCAGGTTGGATGGAAAGAAATGAGTGCATGAATACAAATGTCCTATTTTTTCCAGGTTGTAAATATCTGAAGTCATTCATTCATTCATATTAAAGAAATGAGTGCATGAATACAAATGTCCTATTTTTTCCAGGTTGTAAATATCTGAAGTCATTCATTCATTCATATTAAATGTTATATTATTGGATTTTGGGAACATTCCGTTGCAGAAGTATTGTGCAATATATTAGATAAATAAAAATGTCTTTGCTAAATATTCAACTTTTTTGTTTGTGTTTGTTTGTTGCAAACTTGTATGTTTTCAGTTTTCGATTTGAACAGGGAGGTCACATGAGTTGGTCTTTGTTTGTGGTTTTTTTTTCTTCTTTGGAACGAGTGCTGGTCTTCGTGAAATCCAGCCTTATGGTAGTGTTGAAATACAAATGTGTTGATCTCTTCTTCCAACAATATCAGGGTAATCACCTGTTCACATAGTCCTTTTTTTTCAGAACTTTCCACAAGTCAAACTGCATGGATGCCCCCTTAAAATAGATTGACTGTTTAATTACTCTGCATCATGGATTGGAAGTAAACTATGACCTGATTTATCAGTGCGCATCGCTCGGAACAAATTAAATTGGTACGGTGGAGCGAATTCTTTCTTTCTTATCCAGTTCCCTTTTACCATTACAGTGTAGGGCCAGCAACATGAGGCTAGATTTCTCTGGATCAAGGTATTTAGCCAAGCAGGTGATCAACCCACTGTGAACGGTGGAGCGAATGCGGTGTGGAAAGTACTGAAAAAACTGTACCATGTGAACAGGCCATAGAGTTGTAGTATGTCCTTAAGAGCCTGTAAGGCTCATAGGGCCAGAGCTTATCCCGGTTTCGATAACGTGAGGCAGACAAGTGACAATTTGTCACTTTCTGGATAGGACGCAGAATACTTTCCCAAGACTCGTTTGAGAATTGGTACCCATTTCTACACCTGGGTCGAGTGAAGCAAACAGAGTAAAGTTTCTTGCCCAAGGAAAAAAACGAAGTGCCTGAAGCTGGACTCAAAGCCACGACCCCCACCCACTTGGCCACCTCGCCTCTGTGCGAACCGGCTATAAGTGTAGTCTAATTGCCCTTATGCATATTTTAGTTTGTGTGGAATTTAAGTTATTTTCAGCCCTTCATGTTTAAGGGGGTCTGGCCGCAGCCTTCACAAGCGTACGCACTTATACCTGTAGCAAATGATCACTGTTGACCACAAGGCTTCCGGCCTCTGCGGTCTGGTTGGAGTGTGGGCCTATCCATGTCCATTTTTTTTGGTTTATACTTGGTCTGTTTTAAGCTGTGTTCACATGGTGTGGTTTTTTCAGTACTTTCCGCAGATAGATGCGCGGGGTGTGAAAACCAAATGACGCTGGCTCAGTGAAGTGTCCGCCATTTGGTTTTAACGCCTGGGCATTCTTTTTGTCTAATTTGCGGAAAAGCCTGACAAACCACACCATGTGAACACTGCTTTATTATTGTGCCAGTGTTGTACTTGGACTTTAAAAAAAAACTTTACAATTGTTAGTTTTACACCCGTTGCAAATCATTTTAGATCTAATCAAAGGCGTACTTAGACTTTGAATATATAGCTTACCTCTATTTTAATATTGAAAAAGAGGCAAGCAATGCATGGCTTTAATGAAACTATTGAATCTTAAGCTTCAGGGCCTATTACTATGATTAAAGAAGAAAAAACTTCTTTAACTAACTTCTTTAACTATAATCCTGTAGGGGTTCCTTAAAGCAACTTCAAAAAGAAAAATACATCCTTGCTGTCTCCTCATAAATGTTGAAACGTCAGGGTCCCAAAAATGTAGGGGCAAAGTCTTAGTAGTGCGGTCGTAACAGTAACAGACAATAGGTGGCGAAATTTGGTGCATATAAAAGGACTCCTCTGTGGTAAAGCACTCACCCACAGATCCCGAGGTCAGGTGTTCGTATCCCGGCAATACGGGTTCAATACCTTCTGAAATTATCTTCAAAGTGTTGAAAGGTGTGTTAAACTGATAACTTTAAAAAATCAGTGCAAAGACCCAAAGAATGAAGAATGCAAAGTATCTGCAAATATTAATATTAATGAATGAAGGGAAATCACTCGGAAATCAGATGCAGATGCAGGAATGAATTTTATTTCCAACAGAGCAAGCTTAAAGCGGGGGAGTTTTGGCGTGGTGGAGATGGGGTATATATTCATAACACAAGGTGGAGAGATTGGTATAATATTTATAACAGTAACAGGTGAATAATATATTGACAAATAGTTGTGTTCCTCTACTGTGGTGTTTTTGTCATCGTGGTATTTTCATATAATATAACATATTATGTACATAATGCATTGATATAAAAATAGATTATAACATAGATTCCTTTTATCCCAACAACATCATGCTCATGATTCAAATGTTCAATTTTGAAATTTTTAAAAATCTTTTATTTTTGTTCAAAAATTCAAATTTATTAAGAGTTGTCTCGCTTCCAACAAAATTAAAAGTAAAAGGATATTTGGCTCTTGATGCAAGATCCTGTCCTTGTTATACAACAATACATTTTGTTACATAATTTGAGCTGCTGACGAGTTCTTGGGGTATAGGAGTTATCAATTTGTGCGGCACATAAATAACGTGGTAATAAATTAGATGGAATCTGAATCACATATTTGGAAACAAAAAAACCCAACAAAACAAACAATTGAAAAGCAATAATAATAAATATAATAACAATAATAAAAGCTTTGATTGGATAATATAAATCTCAGAATACAAAAATACACAATGTGGTGTAATGTTATGGGGACCGTTCACAATTTAGATCTTCCCAATGCGTTTGGTACATTCAAAGTAAAGTATGTCATGTCATTTATATAGCGCAGATCCACAACGTTCATCATGCTGTTTGCGATTTACATTGTATAGTTTTTACCCCAGACAGGCCATAACACTCCTGTATCCTTCTCAACTCCACGGGGTATATACAGTGCGAGCTGCCTGTTAGGCGCGTCAGCACTAGCATTCAGACAAGTCTCTGCCGGGTATTTATTTACACCTGAGTCGAGTGAGGTTACTCTGAACACACTGATCACACCGCCGATGTTGCTTGGCTACGCTGACCGGTTCAGCGTACTATCCGTTGGACCAACGGTGCCTTTTTTTTTTTTTTACTTACCTACCACAAAGCAGTTTCGAGGCCGGACCTGTGTTCAGCACACACGATGCCCGCACATGCACAGTGAATGTAGACGCTTTGACCTTGACCACCATGCATGGCTCAACATAAGAATGCTATGGATCCAAGAATTTCAGACAAGCCAGTGATTAGCCCACTGTGTTCATAATACGTCTTCAACAGCACTGGGTATAGTCATAAGCAATAAACCTGGCAACATCTTAATCTCTGTTCTTAACCGGTTGTTAGGGGGAAATGTTTTGAAGGAGGTTTTCTGTGATTTGCGTTTTTTCTCTCTCCTTTTTTGGCGACATTTTTGGGAGGCGAGAAATGACTTGGTTGGCTAATTGGAAGGGCCAAAAAAGGTTAAAAACGTCTGGTCTAAATGATAGCCAATCTCAAAACTGCACGAAGAAGCGCACTTGTCCAGATTTTAACTATATTCACAAGAACAAAACAAACATTCTAAGCTATTCTATTCTTTGTCTGACCTTTCCCATTTATATACTACCGCAAAGCAGTAATAGGGCCAACCCCGTTGTCAATTTATGAAAGACACACAAAATACCCCCGACCATCAAGCATGGCCGAACACACAACCGGAAATGCTATGGATCAAATACTTTCATACAACCAGGTGATCAGTCCGCTGTATATATTCTAAGCTAAGGTGACCTTATTTCGATATTTGTTTGTTGTTTATTTGTTTGTTGCTGTTTTAGGGCTCTATCGACACAGAGAGGTCATTTCAGCGCCCGCCATACGGCTTCAAACAAATCAAGGTTGAGGAAGTGGTGCCTGCAACACTAT
>JARBEP010285179.1:0-10994 GCA_030265255.1 Tritonia festiva
CACCTGGGTCGAGTGAGGCAAACGGAGTAAAGTTTCTTGCCCAAGGAAAAAACGAGGTGCCTGAAGCTGGACTTAAACCAATGACCCTCGCATTGGAAGTCTGTAGTCTAGATGACTCGGCCACCTCGCCTCCTTAGCCGTTAAAAGGGACGTAAAAACTGATAACTTTAAACTTGGTTGCTTTATTTGTTTTCCTTTCACAAGTTTATACCAATTCCATTATAATATGCTTTTGATGAGAAACAAACACTGAACACAATCTCTTTGACTAGAACAGGCGGACAAAGCACCTTTATACTGGCACCATAACATACATTAAATTCCCTTTCATTTGATGCCTGATGTGTAGGAGCAATAGGAAGGTCGTGGGGTCTATTTTAGCAAACCCATCCATAGCCATCTCCACATTCCAAAATATATTGTTTCAACCCTGTTTGGCCAGTGAAAGTCAGAGAATACATTGCATATAATTATAATGGATTAAACAAAACTGCATATTCCCTCTTCGCTGGGCATAATCAGACTTTGTT
This sequence comes from Tritonia festiva, assembly GCA_030265255.1. NCBI lineage: Eukaryota > Metazoa > Mollusca > Gastropoda > Nudibranchia > Tritoniidae > Tritonia > Tritonia festiva. Next base: position 531 of record JARBEP010285179.1, read on the forward strand.
TTATGTGTTACATGATAAATCCTGACACAAACAAGAACATGATAATAATAACTGTCCTCACCTCTTTGTGCAGAGCTTCACGTTCTTTGGCAAACCCTCGTATTTTATCATCTGAAAAATGAAAGACAGAAAAATAATTTTTATAGGGAAAGAATATGTACAGAATATGTAAATCAGATGTACATGATCTACAGTGATATTTTATGTTGTAAAAATATGAAAACATAAAAGAATAACACCAAAACCAAGATTCCAAATTGGCACATTGTCAGGATTAGTAACAACCAAGTTTTCAATGGATGGACATAATAAAAACCTAGACAACAGTAACACATAGGTAATACAAATAAACAGCTGTGTACTAATATGATGGAAAGAGGGAAGGGAAACATTTCATGAAAATATAATCAGTGTTGTGTAAGATTGAAATGGATTTCAGTGGTTTACTAAATGGGAAAAAAAAGAAAAAATGAAATAATATCTCATAACACTTTTGGAAATTGGCAGGTGGATCTTATCAATTATGTCATCTTGGAGATGTGCTACAACAACATTGAATGAAGCTGGAGTTGTAGCTTTTGTATCTAGATACATTTCATTTACAAATAAATGTGTCATCATATTACTTCAAATGTTAAGTCTTGATTTTGATGACATTTGATCCAAAATGATTTCCTCCTATCATAAAATCACCTAAATATTCTTAGTGCTGACTGATATCTACTCTGAGATATAAGCCTAATACCAGTCATTATCAAATCATTAGATCATAAAAGCTTCCTTGTTGATTTCATTCTCCAGGTAAAAGTAGAATAAAGCTATCAAATCTAATGCTACTTAAAGTATCCACTTCACAAAACTACTCTTTTCCTTTCGTTCTTCAGTCAAGGACAACAGAAGTCATCAATGAGGCGATATTTGAAGGACCTCTAACATAGTCACACATGAATAACTCAGTCAATATTACATCGTGTTTATATGTATTGTAATTGTGTAAATACATCTAGAACGATTTAAGGGGAGGAGTGGGTCCTGAGGGTCATTTTCTAGATGCTTAAAGATTATAAGTTTTAACCTTTAAAATCGAACTGAGCATGCCCAAAATAGAAGACAAAATTCTATGATGTTGTTGACATGGTTGCTATGGAAATGACCGCCATCTTAGATTTGATGCGTAAAATTTCATTATTTTCAAAGTGTAAAGGCTTCCTCAATTTTAATCAAAATCGTTTCAAATTTCAACTGACAATAGATATAGCATAAAACTTACTTCTTATGTATTTTGACATTCATACAAAAGAAAATACATTTTTCATAATTTTTTGAAAATTACATTATACCGTAATAAGGCAATATCTGTTAAAGAATGGACAAAGTTTCAAAAGATACAGGGCTGCCTATACGAAAGTTTCTTTATCATATGATAAGCATATTATGTGCCAAAATTGATTGAAAAACAAAAAGTGGGTTCAAACATTTCCTGCAGTATCCTGAAAAATAACTGTAATTAGAGAGGGACCGGCACTTGTAATGATAAATGGCATTGATCAAATTGGGAAAATATGAAAGTGCCAGAAAAAAAACAAGATAGAAAAGAAAAGTGGTTTTGTCAAGAGTGGGGATTGCCTCCTTTTGTGAATGGCAACTCCCCCTCTCCATAGATAGTCACCCATACTCTCTACCAGTTGAGCTATCTGCCACTCCACTTTTCTTCTCTATGGCTGTTTTTCTGGCACTTTCACATTTGTTAACTTTTATTGATACCATGTCCTGAAAGATTTCCATGTTGATTTATTTATAACCATTCTGTACAACATCATTGCCAAAATAAAATGAAGGGCTACTATAAATGTCGGATTAAAATGCAAAATCACATTTCTTCAGTTTGGCATTTATATTCTTACATTCATTCAAATCAAGATGAGTCCAAGACTCTGTGAAAGTGTCCAATTCATTCATACTCATGAACATGTGCTGCACTATCAAGTTGTTAAATCTTCTCTTTGCTACCAGTTGATGTGATAACCTTTCATTGTCCTAGCAAGTAAATCAATCTATTTTGCAAACATTGGATTTTAAAAATAAAGGCATGCTGGGAACTATTCTACCACTACTAACTACAGGATCAAATAGACATCAACACTCACAAACGCTCATTCATCACTAAAAAATGAGATAAAACATGTGTGAGATTTTATCATTTAGATATATGATTTATTCCTCAAATAAAAATTACAAAATTCCCAAATTGTATTATAAAACGATTTTGATGTCAAAGAACAATTATGCGTTAAATTGTATACAACATCAAAATAATATAAAAATATAGATATTTAGACTTATAAAAACAAATATTTTCCAACAAATTTTGATCCCCTTTGCAAATTAAAAATTTGATTTGACAATATACAAGAGCAACAAGACTTTGGCAAGAAACTGATTGAAATGTTAAAACTTTTTGGTTACATGCGTAGAGTTAGAAAGCTTTCGATAATAAATGTCCATTGGACACTCTCTTTGTTACAAGGTAACAAAGGTAACAAAGCTCCAAAAACAATATACAGCTTAAGGAGAGATTCAAAGACATGAAATATTTTTAATATCGTTTATACATTTTCTTAGATGGCACAAGAAATACACAAAGAAAAGCTACTGTTGAAAGTCTTACAAAATACATACTTTACTCTATGGAGTTAGAGTAGCAGCTCGATTTTAATCACAGTAGATTTGACTTTGTCATTAAAATATGAACAAAATTTGACTATTGTCAATGGAAAAAAAAGATTGAAAGACATATTTTGTATAACCAACAGTAGGGCGACAGGTTGAATTCAAAGAATGAGAAACAAAGATCTTTTCGGAAGGACCCTCCAACTGCAAGAGCCCACAGAATTTGTGTACCATATTCAGTACAGTTCAAATATCAATAGAGTTGAGAAAGACAATCAAGATAAAGGCATCAGCTATCTGATTATTTTATTAACATCTTATAATGGAATGTCAAAACATGAAGATTTAAAAATCATTTAATAAATGTGACAACAAATCAATCTGAAGTAAAGTTATATTTCAGAAGTACTCTCAACCACCAGCCGGAACTGGTTTGCCTTTCAGTTAGAAATAACAACAGGAGAGATTTTAAGAAATCAATAACAACGTAATATGTCTGCGTTACTGCTGCTGTAAAATAAATTGATATAAAGCACTGTGTGGAATGTCTTTTAAACAATATGAATATTAAGTATTTTATCACTGACATCAACAGTATCAACAAAACATCAAGTATAACATTTGAACACCAAAGGCATAGCAAATACCAAGATCAAATACATTCAGCAAGCAACAAAATGGTCTGGGAGACAACACAATACACGCACTATTTGTCCAATATTGGAGCCCTACAAACGTTCAAGCCTGAACTTGGCCTGTAAAAGTGCAATAAGTCATGTATTATCAAACTGATCATCCTCTCATTAATGTTCTAGAGCAAACAAAAGACATGTTAAAGTGTAAATGAGTGCTTCTTTCTAAGTTAGAAGGCAAACTGTTTTGTTACCCCTAAATATGTCCAGATCACTGACTTTTAAACAAACAATATGAAGGTTCCAGAATCCTACAAACAACATATATAAATAAAGAATGAGTCGATGTTAAAGACTCAAACAAAAAAGCTATAGCTAAATGGGTGGTGGGTGTTCCTGAAAGTGATAAAAAAAGACTACATGTTCAGTCCATTCTATTACATGCATTTTTCATCCTGTTGTAACCAACAGCGGCGGCTAGGGAGTTTGTTTGTTGCTTTTTAGGGCTCTATTGACACAGATAGGTCATTTCAGCGCCCGCCACATGGCTTCAAACAAATTAAGGTTTAGGAAGAGGCGTTGCAACACACGGCTAGGGTTAGGCAACAAACTGGTGGCCCATAAAAAATTAACAACAAAGCATATGCTGACCATCTGGCCACATACACAATATAAAAAAACAATTATATATATATGTATAATAAAAACTCGCTAAAATTTATGTTAGGTCTAGAGACTTTATTAGGAAACGCACATCAATGTATTTTTTGCATGAAGGGCATATTTTTCTTCAGTGTCTTTTGCATATTCATTTGGGAAAATTCAGTTGTTTGAGAATAATTACATAAACTAAATGTGATTGTTCCATATCCCATTGAAGCAAAACAAGGACATTTTTAATTAACCTTTGGTTTTGTTAACTGTTGTGATTAGCAATAAGTGTGCAGCCACATGTTCTTTTACACCTTTGTTTTTGTTCAATCCAAATGTCCCCATTCAAGAATATTGTAGCAAAATGACATCATTGTTTGGAAAATATTTATGTCATATATCAACACTATTACACCGTGGTGGTTACAATGACATAAGAGCAAGTACTGTTTAAGGAGTTAGACGGGCGGGCGGCTTAGGGGTTGATTTTCAACCAATATAATAAAAATTAGATTTTTACAATTTCAAATTGTTGAAATCACCCTGAATACAAAACTGGTAACGTTTTCGTCTTATCTCGCTTCATTAGATGATAATCCAAGGATATCCACACCATTCCTGCTCATTTTTTTTACTGTCTTTTCAATCTTTCAAGTCTGTTTTCTCAAATGTGCATTTTTCAACACCCTTTGCTTTTTATAAATCCAATGTTTTTCTTACTATAAATGCTAGAGCTCTGAATTTCCCACATGTTACTAATACTTAATTGTAAAAAGCTGAAGAAAATTTGTTTGGATACTTTTTAAAGTTTATGATTTATTACATAATTTGCACATAAATTTAATTACGTAATCAGAAACGTAAATCTTGGGGTCCCATTTCAAAAGGTCGATATCTTTTTAACAAAATTGTGTAGGACTAAAAAGAAATTTCAGCTGTTTACCAAAAGGGTATAGGTTACTAACAATACAATAATGGGTTTTCTTTCTTGTTTAATTTGGGAGAATTTGGATTTGAAAAATGACTCATATTTTAGGCAAAAATTCAAGATGGCCACCATTTCCATGGCAAATGTATCCCTCCATATACTAAGCATTACTCACATACCTTTATTTCTGGTTTGTAGGGGATATTTTAATTCTTTTTTTTTCAAAAGCAGTGTAATTCCCTAAGAGTAAAAAAATAATCAGTCACTCAATGTAAAACATGCTGTGTGGGTATGTCGTTCCTCTGTCTTAAGTTTTTCTGTTTTTTGGGGGTTGACTATAAAAGTATGCTCCAAGTAGCGCTGGAAGTCTATACTAGAGGGGAAAATGTTTTTTTATCTGCAATTTTTTAATAGATTTCACTGCAAATTTGCGGGATCTCATCTTGTATCTATAGACATATATATATTTTTAGTTTTTAAATTTAAAAAAAATTATTTTAAATAGGCTAAATTACATAAAAGGGTATACCGGTACACAGAACAAAAACAAGTAAAAAGAAATAGAGTGGGAGAGAAGGAGAAGAAAGAGAGAGAGCAGCAAACCAGAGTCAGAACAAGGAGATTGATCAGGGGGAGAATGAGAGCGAGACATTTTAAAAGTCAAAATTATATCATAACATTTTCTTTAAAATTTTAAAATCCATATTTTACCCAACATTATAACACTTCACGAATCTACAACACTCAAATTGTTAATAAGTTAAATATCAAATATGAAATTCTCACACAGATGGGCCATGATGTTAGAGTCATAAAACAGTGCATGAAATCTTTGATATAAATTTTAACAAAAACATTGATAAATATTATGGTGGTTCTTTCATTTAGAACAAACAGACCACCAACAAACAGGAAGTGGATAAGATGTAAGAGGATTTCCAGGCTATAACAAATGCCAAATATATTAGTGCAGATCATAGTCCATACTCAACCATTAGTACACATCATTAAATATGAATCACTATATCATAATGCAATAGCAAAAATGTCATACAGAATCATATCAATAGTAAACAACAATTCTGAAACTCAAAAGTGGCTAAATAGTCATTTTTAAATTGGTGTGAATAGTACAAAATTAAGTATGCTCACAGAATTTTCCTCCTTTAAAAATAACAGTTAAACAGGGTGAATTTTAGGATATACAAATAACATGTTTCATAATTTGTCTTTTATTTCCCCTTATGGTTTATTATCATAATCATAAAAAAGCACAATGTTGAAAAGCAGAATATCAAAACCCATTTGCTGTCATCTTGGTACACATCTTAGAAGATTTATTTATACAAAATAGAAGTTACAATTTCATTTAATTTGTTTCTGGATTAATATTGATTATGGATATGTAAATAAAATATCGTCATCCAAGAAGTAGAAATACTGTTTGAAGCATCAATAAGTATAATATATTACAATAGAGATAAAACAATCCCACCACCTTCAAAGGATCATGAATTTCTACTTATAGAATCACAGTTTGAAGGATAAAGGAAGAACAGAATAAAAAAGCAAAATAATTGATTGAGAAAGGAGACATGTTTTAAGGGATCCCATCACCTTATAGGATCGTGTCTTTATAATTTGATCACAGTTTGAAGAATGGAGGGAGACAAGAAGCAAATCATAAACATAATATTTCAATTTGAACAACAGTAATGGAATGCAATAAAAAATATTTGGATGGTATATTTTTTTAACGTTGGATTCAACAATAAACAAAGTTCAAAAGTAGATTAAGAAAAATTGTTCGCATCAAATACTCATTTATCACCATTATTATTTGTGTCATGCTACATTCTACAATGCCTTTGCAAAAACACAGGGTTGATGTTAAAACAGTTTTTTAAACAAGCTTCAAATTCAAATAAATAATAATACTAAAAGTTGTCATTGCCTTTACACAAACTGAAACGGTTAAAAAAAATATAAACTGTTTTAAGTGACTTTCTTTTTTTTTTTTTAATTCAAAAATAAAAATCACCATCTCTATAAAACTGATTCACTTGAACACCTTTTGGAACAGTTTAAACTTCTTTGATTTCTTCTTTGCTTTCTTCTTCATTTTCTTATCTAGAGACCCTTCTAGATCCTCAGGTTCAAGGGAACTATATGACTCTGATTTAGCTACAAGTTCACTTTTCAAGACCATATGACCTAAATCCTCTTTCTCTCCCAGTTTGTTTTCAGAGTCTTCAATGTCTCTGCTGTCACCAGGCAATGCAGAACATGCCCCTTGCACAGTAACATCTTGACTATCCACAGTCACCAAACTATCAGATTCACCACAATTATCATCTTTTTGATCAGATGTGGAGATATCTTCTTCATTACTTTCATTCAATTCTGTTTCAAACAAATTCTTTTTATCGTTGACTACTTCAGTATCCTCCACCAAAATGTTTTTATTGTCGACTATTTCATTATCTTCAATCAAATTGCTCTTTTTGTCAACTACCTCATTATCCTCAACTAAATTGTTTTTGTCATCTATTTCATTATCCTCAAAGTCAAGTGCCTCAATAATGTCATCTAGATCATAATCGTCAAGGATTGCAGCATCAGATGCTTCAGACAGCCCTCCAAAGCTGAAAGCTCTTTCAGCTCGTTTTCCCTCTTCATACATCTTCTTGTCCTTTAAATGAGCCTCTAAGTTCATATCATCGTCAGGATTTTCAATATCATCAGTTATTGGCTGGTCAGTTGAATGGGGCAGGAAATGATCATCCTCACTTTCAGGCATGTTATCATTATCTTCCACTTGTGGCTCTTTTAAAGAATTGTTCTCATCATTTTGGTGTAATTGAACCTCTGAACTTTGGCTTTCCATATTGGTGATTTGCTGCTGAAGATTCACATTGCTTTTGTCAAGTTCAATATCAATCTTGCTTTCCACAGGAAAATACTCTGCATCTCTGGTAAATTCCACATTCTCATCTATCTTTCCATTATCTTCAAATTCATTCTGGGTATCTTTTTCCTTGCTCTCATCTCTTTTATTTACCAAGTACTCATTAACCTCCATTTCTTTTATTTCATCTTTTTCATCATACACTTCTGTCTTATATCCACATTCAGTCAAAGTGTTCAATTCATCATCCTCTACATCTGCTTTAATAACCACATTGTCATCATCCATGTCTATTTCTTTTCTCATTTCTGAGGTATCAAATTCTTCTTCTTCTTCAGATCTAGTAACTTTCCCTTCAGTTTGTTGTTCAGAATTATCAGATTCCTTCCATTCTCTTCCTTCCTCCTCTAACACTGTCACCCCATTTCCATCCTCGTCACCTCTGGTAAATTCCACATTCTCATCCATTTTTCCATTATCTTCAAATTCATTCTGGGTATCTTTTTCCTTGCTCTCATCCATGTTATTTACCAATAACTCATTAACCTCCATTTCTTTCACTTCGTCTTTTTCATCGTCCACTTCTGTCTTAGATCCACATTCATTCAAAGTGTTCAATTCTTCATTCTCTACTTCTGCTTTAATAACCACATCATCATCGTCGTCCATGTCTATTTCTTTTCTCGTTTCTGAGGTATCAAATTCTTCTTCAAATCTAGTGTCTTTCCTTTCAGTTTGTTGTTCAGAATAATCAGATTCCTTCCCTTCTCTTCCTTCGTCACCTAACACTTTCACCCCATCTCCGTCCTGTTCAATAAGCTCACTTCCTGCTTCACTATCTTTGCTTTCATCATCAGACAGTTTATTCATATCATTACCATCTTCGTTGTTGAAGTTCACATCATTTTTGTCTCCCTCTAGTACATCATCTTTCACTTGATCATGTGATTTATCCATACCATCTGTTTCTTTCATTTCTTCCATTATATCATACTTTTCTAAAACATCTAATTCATCACAACACACATTGCTTGTTTCCTCTATGCCAGTACTTGGGTCTTCGGCCTGAACACTGCTTTGATTTTCTTGTAAAGCACTAACATTTGGATCAATTAAATTGTCTTCATCAACCACCCTTGTGACATCAACTTTCCCTTCACTTACATTTTCTTCATGTTCTGTATTTGAACCAGATCTTATTTCACCCAGTTCATGTGGATCATTAACAACTTTGTTTTCGACATCAGACTTTTCTTCCTCTAAACATTCCTGTGCCTCATCCCCAAAGGTTATTTCTGGATTCTCCCTCCTATTTTCCATGTGTTCATCAAATGTTACTTCATCTTTAAGAACTGTATGTCCCTCCTTAAATGTATGAAATGGTACTGTGCATCCAACCATTGGTTCTTCTCCATCAACTCCAGCTTCTTCCATCAAAAGTGTTGGTTCTTGAATATCCTTATTTCTTTCCAATTCATCATCTGCTTCAAGTTCATATTCCAATTCTTCACCTTTCCTATCACCCCTTGACTCACCACAAACCTCAGATCCTGATTGCTCATTGGAAGGAATAAGGTTTAAATTTTCTTCAATTCCATCTCCTTTTTCACTGTCCACACTGCTTTCTTTAACAAATTTTCCATTTTCCCCAAGACTGATCTCTGTTTGGCTATCAGTTGTAGTCACACCACTCAGAGTTACACTGATCTGATCTTCTTCACCCTCTTCATTATCATAAGCAAAAACATGTAATGGTCCATCTACAGATGACCCCTCATCTCCAAATTTACTTCCCTCACTAGCTGAATTAAGTATGGGGAAAGGGGTTGTGCTGACAGCATCAAAAAATTCATCTCCCTCACCGTCAGAGTCTACATTTGATAAACATCGTTTTGCAACAGATGAGTGAGGCATTAGAGATTTTGTGTCAAGCACATTTTCATCACATATCTCTCTTACTCTAATATCTCCCTCCTCTCTACCACTACCAACACTTTCAGATACAATGGGTATGGGTTTGTCAAGGTCAGTTACAATATCACAATCATGCTCATCCAATTTGCTAGCCATGACAACCTCAGTGAGATTAAAAGCCTCTGTATTCACATTATTCAAATCATCCTCGCCCCATGGATTCCCTTCATTATCAGGATCTGACTCTTCAACTTCATTTTTTGATAAAACATTGTCAGGACTAGCAGAGGATGATTTTTCTTTTTCATCAACACAAACATTGTTGTCTTGACTAAACACTACAGACTGATTAGTAGCAAGGTTAGAAGCAATGGGAGTACCTAACGTTCCGTCGTCTGCTTTTTCCAAGAACTCTTTTGTCTCTGGAGAGACTAGAACATCACCGGAAGGAAGGGGATTTTCACTAGCAGTGGCCGAAAGGGAAGATGACTGCTTCTCAAGAACAGGTTCTCCTTTCTCACTCGACATAATTACAAAACCACTTTCCTGAAACGAAACAGTACAATTTGTTTGAATCAAAAAAATTAATATGGGTTAAATTCATTGTTTGTTTGTTGCTATTTTAGGGCTCTAACGACACAGGTAGGTCATTTCAGCGCCTGCCACACGGCTCGAAACAACTCAAAGGTAACTAGATGTCATCCATAGACCACTAGAAAAGACGCACCCACCACTGGGGAAGCTTCCCCCCCCATCCATAG